>ML241714.1:0-36942 GCA_005239495.1 Nicotiana undulata
TATATATATATATATATATATATATATATATATATACACACTCTAGTTTTCAATTTTACTTCAAAGTTGAAGAATACAAGAAAAATCAATTTTTTCTTGGGATTTCTGGTCGAAATGGAGTAAGGCCAGGTCGGTGTTCAAATTTCCGGAGTCGTCGACCTTGTTTCTGGTCGTGGCTCGTTGTCTCTGTTTGAAGATCTTGTTGGAATCCTGTATTCCGGACTTGCTCGATTTTGCTCGATTCACTGCCGTAATTATTAACTTTTGTTCATTGGAAATCTAATCCCAGGTTCATTTCTTCTCTTTTCCTATTATGTTTCTGTGATTTGTGTTCTTTGAACTTGATCTTAGCTTGTTCGCCTGATCTCTCTTCTGTTTGAGTTTTATATTGATGTAGTATTGTTATGGAGAATTTGTGCTTGAATGTTTGAGCGAGTGTCTTTTTTTAGTCTAGATTAACGTGAAAGACATATTTTAAAGGGGTATTTGACTATTCATAAGTTGTGTCTCCCTTGTTCAAGATGATAAATGACAGTAGGCATAATAATTTGAGCTTTGTCCATGTAAATGGAGAGAAAAACCAATCTTCTTAAAGATAAGTTGTTTATTCCTGTTTGTAGACCCTTCCTTTGTGATGGTGTGTCATTGTAGTGAAGTTTTCTTTTCTGAATATCATCAAGGCTAGTTAGCATCATTAAGCATTTGTTTAAGCATTCCACAAGCATGTAGTCTATTCTATCTATTTTTCACCTTTGGGATTCATTGTCTCTTTAGAATAGTTAACGCGTCTCATAAATTAAGTTTCTCTGCGTTTCTACTTTCATCCATGTTCACCCCTTAAATTGTCTTAATTAGCTCAAAAATAAATTTTATAAAGTTTTGCGTAGCAACACTGTCCTTTGTGTGAATTGAGATGCCTTAGTTGTTGTATGTTTATTATTGATGTTAGAATCTTCGATTGGCTCCTTCAGATGACTTTGATTCACATTTCTTTACCCTTATCTCCATTTTAATTTCCTTTAGTTCTCATTTCCTCATAAGTGTTGAATTTTGTTGGGATGCTTTGTCTTTGTTTGAATCAGTTTTGTTTACGCGAATGTTTTAGATGTAAGGACGATTTTGAGGGGGTTGGGTATTGAGATTGACGAAACAGAGTTTAATTATTTATTTGCTTCATTAGTTGTTATATTATTCATTAGTAGCATGTTTAGGTCGACCATACTTGGGTAGGCAAACTTTTAGGGCGTTTATGTTTTAGCATTTTTCGAGGTGAGAGGTTGCCCCCTTAGTTAAATTTATCTGGGGAATGCCCCGAAGGATTTGTAAATATTTTATTCCGGGGAATGCCCCGAAGAATATTGTAAATATTTTGGAGACCTTGACGATTATTGTGAGAAGTAGTAGTATAGGTTAGTTTAGGATTTTGATTTTCATTTTATTTTCATTTTTTTAGGTGGGGACCACCTAGAGCCTTTTGTGTGTTTTTTTTACCTCAATTTGAATATCTTAAAAACAAACTAGATCGAGTACGCAATTGTGACTTTCACGGGACTCGGGGATGGCCTAACACCTTCTCCCTGAGTCAAATAAATCATTTTATCCGAATCTCTGGTGTGGACTTAGTTTGGAGTCCAAAGTGTTTTAAAAGGAAAAATTATTTTTTAAACGGTGGGCTGACACACCGAAACCAAATGTCTGGTGGCGACTCTGAGTTAATCCTTTTGAACACAATTTCTTTATCACTTTCTAAATTGAAAATCCTTTTTGAACATTACAAAATCTTTCTATTTATTTTAAGAGGGTTTAGTGAAGTTTAGTTTGAAAAAAGGGGGCGTTATATCTTTGGAGACTCTGTCGGGAGTCGAAAGTTCGAGCCAATACTAGATCTTGTTGGCTTTTTAGGATATTCGGTTGAGGTTTTTATGTTGTTTTATTTGCTTTATTTGATTTATTTTGTTTTATTAATTGCTAAATGCCTATTTGTTTACAGTTTTTCTTTATGTGTTACTGCTTTATAAATTGTCATCATATGCATTACCGGGTCAATTCTTTCTGCAACAAGTCTCGTAGTACGCGTCGCATACACAAACTCTTCTTTGATCACCCTTATTTTAGGAGGGGGAGCCGTCGGACGTATGGAGTGGGTGGAAAGCTTAAGCAGCCACCATCTACCATACGCTTTCCCAAATTGCTTTGTTAGTGAACTCCAAACGTAGGTCAGCCTTTAGATCATTTTTATTTGCATCATATCATTACGGTTTAGTAGGGCCCGATCCCAGGTACCGTGTTCCTTTGTAGGAAACCTGTCCAAATTGTGTCAAATGGGCCCGTTGGCCCAAAGTGACATTCAACCATCCTATGTGCTAAATGTTGCATCTTTGAGGCTAGAAAAGTCATTTGGCAGACTAAAGTTTGGGGAAGAAGGGTGAAAAATGAAGAAAATTATATTTTTCTTTCTCAACTTTTTCAAAAAAAGAGATAAAAAATGAAAACGAAAATCCAAAAAGATTTTACACTTTCCCATCATTTTCCAAAAAATCAAAAAAAAAAAAGAGAAAAAGAAATCCCAAAAAAATTTACACTTTCCATCATTTTCCAAAAAATCACAAAAAAAAGAGAGAAAAAGAAAATCCAAAAAGATTTTGCACTTTTCCATCATTTTTCAAAAACCAAAAATCAAAAAAAAAAAAAGAGAGAAAAAGAAAATCCCAATTTTTTTAACATTTTCCATCATTTTTCAAAAAAAGAGACAAAAAAGATATGTTTTATCTCAATTAGTTTTTCTTAATTTAATTTCTTTCCCGTATCCAATCTGCCCGAACTACGCATACCTGATTCTCGTCTTTCATAGCGAGATACTTAGGCAACCCACATAGGGTCCGGTCTTCCTAGTGTATCTTAGGTTCTTGGCTTTGCGGGGTCTTAGTCAAATCTTGCATATTTAGCCACTTTTGGCCACATTGGCCATTTTTGCAAAATAAGGTTATTTTCGCAAAAGTGAATCATTGACCCATGCTCAGAATATTGAGTTCGTAACTAAGTGCCCCACTACCTTAAGGTCCATCATTTGAGTTTGCATCTTTAGCCACTTCTGGCCATATCGGCCATTTTTGCAAAATGGGTCACTTTTGTAAAGTATTTTCTAGGACCATGATTGGTGGAGAGTATGAAGTCATATAGGCCTTAGTATGGTATTTTCATGTCTTAGAGTTCAATTTTGTTGAGTTTGCACTTTTAGCCACGTTGCAAAAATAGCCCAATCGTGTCTTGCATTTGTCCACTAGGGAGTGTTGTGGTGTCCTAGTGTCTTGAGTCGCTAACCATGTTTCACTCATTCATGTATGGACCTGCTAATTCGATCCAGAGTGTTGATGGTGGTAAAGATTCCTAGAAAATTGGTCAAGTGGTGGAAAATATTTTCTCTACTGGAGCAGCATGAGTTAATGGAGAAGTTGGGTACACTTACTTCACTTCTTGATATCACCCCTCGCCCAGACTTAGTGGAGGCAATGTTGACATATTGGGATCCCCAGAATATGGTTTTCAGATTTGGAAAGTGTGAAATGACTCCTACCTTGTCAGAAATGTCTGGTCTCACCCGTTTAAGCTACATAGGCAAGGAAATTATACTTCCTCGAGATCATTCTAGAACGAGATTCCTCCGCGACTTGGGATTAAAAGACAATAAACATTTAGGATGTCTTGACCATTCCTGGATATTTTTGGATTATTTGTTTGCCAGATTTGGACCGCGTGATAGTTTTGATGTCTTTTGGGACGAGTTTTGCACAACCAAGGCAAAGTGGCAAAGACGTCGTCTCGAAGCCTTCAGCCTTGCTTTGTTGGGGATATTGGTGTTCCCATTAGATGAGAGGCACATTAGCACCCGTTTGCAATCAGTGGTAATAACATTATTTCATGAAAAACAACGCAAAATAGTTACTGTAGTGCCGATGATCTTGGCAGAGTTGTATCGAGCCCTAAGTGAGGTTAGGGGAGGTGTCAAGTTTTTTGAAGGGAGCAACCTTTTGCTACAATTGTGGATGATGGAGCACTTACACACCGCTTCCTTACTTTGACCCATCGACCGTGCCCTCCGGGATCGAGTGGTATGCATCGAGCGTAGGATGGTATCCCCTAAGTTTACATACCCGATAGGCTTCATGGCTTGGATTGGGTTCCTAGGTTCAAGGAAAAATGAGAATGTTTTGTGGGCCTACCTTTGGTTACCTTTAGATGAGATCTTGGTAGGGTGTCGTATGCAGCCTTTCTTGATGTTGATAGGACTCAAGTGTGTCAGGTCGTACACGCCGATTAGGGTGATGCGACAGTTGGGTAGGATGCAAGAGGAACCGCCAACTCTGAATCTTCAGAGGCACATTATGAATTTTAGTAAAATGGCGGCTGATGAGATCAAGTATGTGAAATATTGGAACAACTCAAAGAGGATGAAGAAGAATGCATTGGTAGAGGACATTGGCAAGCGCGAGTGTACTCAGGAGTACTTGATTTGGTTGCAGTCTCTTCCACCATGGGTCAGCATCCTATTGCCAGCACAACTTAGGGGTCGGGCAGGTCAAACAAATGATCTTGAGGAGGCTTCGGATCCGGATCCTTGGAGTAAGCTTGAATTGATAAGGTTTCAGTTGGCAGGATTAGCAGCACATGTGGAGCACCATGGTCATTATTTGTTTCAAGTCGGCATTCAGGAGGCAGGGACACACGCCTGGGTCTGTATTCCCAGCATTGGTGCATCTTTACGAGGCATGTTACAGAGCCTGAGAATGACGGATAGCCCCGTGCCATCCCAGCCAGAGGCATCACATTCAGGAATTGCTTGAGGAGGGTTTTATTCATATGTTTTGAGTCTATTGGTGTTATATTATCTAGTCTTGTCTAGTAGTACTACATCCTTTAGGTAGTTGGTCTTGTAGTTAAGTTTGTCGAGTTTTTCATTATCGTGCTTCCTATCTTGTATTTTTAAAACTGAAAAGATTTCAAATGAAAAATCAAAAAGATTTTCACTTTTAGTTTATCTTCCACCACTTTTCCAGAACTACGCTTGATCTGATTCATGTGGAACATGATACGTAGGAAACCTAAATCGGGTTCGATCAAATCATTTTTTAAAAAGACAGAATTGTGGGGAGAAAAAAAAGAAAAGAAGAAAAGAAAAGAGAGTGATAAGCAAAAGAAAAGAGTGGAGAAAATTGAATTGAACAAAATTGGAATGATGTCCTATGACCCTACGACCCTCAAAGCCATTTTAGAACCGTTAATTGTTGCTAGGTTCATTGCACGCAATGTGATATTATTGTTATAAATGCCCTAACGCTAACACAGTGGCTTTGTTTTTTTTTCTCTATTACCTTATCTAATAACAAGAAGGTGGCTAGTTTGTTGGCATCCTGGCAAGTCATCCCTACAACACTAGGTCAAAGTGTCAGACAACCATGACTACCAAAGAAGCAGACACAGGAGTTATGGACCCGCCAAGGGAAATTGTTGAATTAGAATCGGAATTGAAAGAGGAGCTCCGTAGGGTAAAACATCAGATGGCGAAGATGTATCAGGCCTGGGTTAGGGGACACCCTCCACCTTCATTCCCTACCACCTACGCAGAAAACCCTACTTCCATTCCACCACTGTCCCAGTCCCAAATGCCCAATACCATTGACCTTTCCCCACAATACGCACCAGGCTTCACCCCTTACCACTCCTACCCCGGCACTTCGTCCCAGACTTTTCATGCCTCACCAACCAAAACAACTTCATACCCTGCCCCAACATCTGCTCCCATATTTGTACCCCCTCCACGAGCTACCCTCCACCAATCCTCCAGTGAGCCTGCGTTCCAAGCTTCAGATACCCAATACTACGCCCCGGAACCCACCTTCAAAGTCCCAGATCCTTACTCCTACACTCCCCACTTTGAGCCTCAAGATGAAAGTGAGAAACCACCGAGGAATGAGGAGCAAGAGGAGATACCTAGAAAGGTAAAGAGTCTGGAGCAGTCACTGAGAAATATGCAAGGGTTAGGAAGCCAGGTGAGCATAGCCTATAAGGATTTGTGTATGTTCCCTGATGTCTAACTGCCTACTGGGTTTAAGATGCCCAAGTTTGACTTGTATGACGGACACGGGGATCCTGTGGCTCATCTGAGAGGTTACTGCAGTAAAATGAGAGGCGCCGGGGGGTAAAGATGAATTGTTGTTGGCATACTTCAGCCAGAGTCTCAGTGGAGCAGCTCTAGAATGGTACACTCGCCAGGACGCCAATAGCTGGTATACTTGGGACGATATGGCTCAGGATTTTGCCCGGAATTTTCTGTACAATATAGACATTGTCCCAGACCTCTTATCTATGACCAAGGTGGAAAAGAGGCCTAATGAGAGCTTTAGAGAATATGGGTTCCGGTGGAGGGAGCAATCAGCACGAGTCAATCCATCGATGAAAGAAGATGAGATGGTTAAATACTTTCTTCAAGCCCTAGATCCCGATTACTATGGCCACTTGATCTCTGACATTGGTAAGCCTTTCAATGACGTAGTGAAGATGGGAGAAATGGTGGAAGAGGGGCTCAAGTCGAGCAAGATCATAAGTTACTCTACTATAAAAGCCACCACACATGCAATCCATAATGGTACCGGAAGTTTGTTGGGCAAGAAGAAGAAGGAAGATGTCTCCATGGTTATCGCCGGGCCATGGCATAGCTAGAGGGGTTCAATTCATCAATACAGTCAGCCTCGATCCCGACCTCCAGCCTACATCCAAACTCCATATAATCCACCCCACCCTTATTTCCAACCACCAGACCCCTAGTACTTAGCCAGATCACCTCAATACCATGTTCACCACACACAGTAATATGCTCAACCCCCTCCTTACCCGCAATGGCGGGCTCCAACTCCACAAAATACCTATCCACCCCCATAACCCTACCGTAACCTTACTGGCCCGAATTTTAGACCCAGGCCAGAGTATGAAAGAGAGAGGCAACATCGGAAGAAAAGCTTCACTCCTTTGGGTGAGTCCTATACCAGTTTGTTTAAGAGGTTGAGGCAGTTGGACGTCCTGAGGCCAATTGAGGCAAAGATACCCAATCCCCCTCCAAAAAAACTTGATTATTCTCTGAGATGCGCGTATTGTTCTGATGCTCCAGGGCACGATACAGAGAACTGTTGGCACTTGAAAAGGGAAATCCAGGAACTCATTGATACAAATCAGATCGTAGTACAGAATTTAGATGCCCCGAACATTAACCAGAACCCTATGCCAGCCCATGCAGAGACACACATGATCGATATAGTGCAGAAGGATGGGGAACCTGAGAAGTCTTCGAAGTATGTTATGATGATTTGTGCCAGCGAAAGTGTTTCAATCAAAGCTCCAGACTCTACCAAAGCAACACTTTCAAATGTTGAAAAGGCAACAGAGAATCTAAGCTCGCTCAACCTGAAGCCACCGGTGTTGGTCGTGAAAGGGCCTTCAACGGATATCGGTATGAATCAGGAAAATCCAAAAGTGATAGTTCCAGGGTCCTCAAGAAAGCCTATCATTGTTGTGAAAGGGGCTCCTATCACCCCAGTTATCATCAAGCCAGTAACCCAGCTGCCAGTAGTGGATACTAAAATTGTTCCGTGAAATTACAAGTAGGTGACAATAACTTACAGAGGGAAAGAAGTGGAGGAGAAAGTTAATGAAACTGGGGGGTTGACTCATTCCGGGAGATGCTTTACTCCAGAGGAATTAAGGAAAGCCAAGCCATTCAACGATAGCACAATCCCAGTAAAGAAGCCCGTTACTAAAGAGGAGGCAGAAGAGTTTCTGAAGAAAATGAAGGTGTAGGATTACTCTATCGTGGAACAGTTGAGGAAAAAGCCAACTCAAATTTCTCTTCTATCATTGGTGATACATTCAGATGAACATCGTAGAGCCCTCATGAAGATTCTAAATGAGGCTCGTGTCCCGGATAAGATCACAGTGAACCATTTGGAGAAGATCGCTAACAAAATCTTTGAATCAAACAGAATTACCTTCCCGGACGACGAACTTCCCCTGGAGGGCACGGAACACAATCGAGCTCTCTATCTTAAAGTAAAGTGCGAGGACTTTGTGGTTTCTAGGGTACTGGTTTACAATGGTTCCAACGCAAATATTTTCCCTCTCTATCCACCTTGCAGAAGTTGAAAATCGGTACTGATAGGATCCACAGGAACAGTATATGTGTCCGGGGTTTTGATGGAGGGGGAAAGGATTCTGTTGGTGATATAATGCTTAACAATAGGGCCAGTCGAATTCACCATGGATTTCCAAGTGCTGGATGTGGCCGTCTCCTACAATTTATTGTTTGGCAGGCCTTGGATACATGCCGCCAAGGAAGTCCCATCTTCCCTGCACCAGATGGTAAAATTTGAGTGGGACCGGCAGGAGATAGTCGTGCATGTGCTTACAATGACACATATGTCCTGTTTATGGAAGCTGAGGATGACAGAGGCCCTTGGGTCTACCAAAATTTTGAAACGGTATCAGTTGAGAAAATCTCTGAGGGAGAATGCATGACAGGTCCAAAGCTACCTTCTGCCTCCATCATGGTAGCGAATGAAATGCTGAAAAATGGTTTTGTGCCGAGCAAAGGTCTGGGTTCTTCTCTACAAGGTATCATGCATCCAGTGTCTCTATGTGATAGTGTTGGTACGTTTGGTCTGGGATACAAGCCCATGGGGAAAGATGTGAAGAGGGATAAAAGGTCGAAAAAGAAGGGATGGGCATGCCTAAGCCTGTTCCGCACATCTTCAAGTCCCTTTTCAAACCTGGGGTCGCAGAACGCCTGAATTAGTGGTCCCAAAACCCATGGTTGACTTTGATGAAGAGCTAATCAAAAGGTTCCAAGGTCTATTTGATGAAGTTAATATGGTAGAAATCGGGGAAGGCTCCAGTAATGCTGATGTGCAGCTCGTTGGGCCAACTGTGAAGCTTAGCAATTGGGAAGCTACTCCTCTCCCCACCCAGAAGGAGTTTTGGTAGTTTGCTTTGTTTTCCTTTCTGTTATATGGGTTATTCCAGGGTTGTAATCCAGATTTTTGTTTTTTGCTTTGTTTCGATGTCAAACCTTGTTATCCTTTATATTAATGAAATGCAATTTTTCGTTTTCCATTATTCCTAATGTTTTTCATTCTTGTTTTTATTTTCTTTTGTACAGTTATTTTTATGCTGGTTCTAATGA
This sequence comes from Nicotiana undulata, assembly GCA_005239495.1. Taxonomy (NCBI): domain Eukaryota; kingdom Viridiplantae; phylum Streptophyta; class Magnoliopsida; order Solanales; family Solanaceae; genus Nicotiana; species Nicotiana undulata. The sequence continues at coordinate 9,227 of ML241714.1, forward strand.
CATGACATGCATGAGGAATTTTTAGCCAAGTCCTAAAAGCCAGTCTAATCCTGAAATAATGATCCAAGAAGTAGAATATGACGAGGAAATGGAATATGATGAAGAAGCAGCATTGGAGGAAATAAGTAAAGAACTAAAACTCTTTGAAGAGAAACCAAAGCTTAATCTGAATGAAACTAAAGCAATCAATTTAGGAGATCATGATAATATCAGAGAAACTAAGATAAGTGTGCATTTGGAATCGCAAGTCAAGGAAGAAATAATCAAAACACTACTGGAGTACAAAGACGTCTTTGCGTGGTCCTATGACGACATGCCAGGCTTGAGCACTGATTTGGTAGTTCACAAATTGCCAACTGACCCGGCATTCCCTCCTGTCAAGCAAAAGTTAAGGAAGTTCAAGACTGACATGAGTGTAAGATCAAAGAAGAAATCACCAAGCAGCTTGATGCAAAGGTCATCCGGGTTACTCGATATCCCACTTGGTTAGCTAATGTGGTGCTAGTACCAAAGAAAGATGGTAAGACCAGGGTATGTGTTGATTATCGGGATATTAACAAGGGAAGCCCGAAGGATGATTTTCCATTACCAAACATCCACATTCTGATCGATAATTGTGCCAAGCATGAGATTAGGTCCTTTGTGGATTGCTATGCGGATATCACCAGATATTGATGGATGAAGAAGATACAGAAAAGACAGCGTTCATCACGCCATGGGGCACATATTGCTACCGGGTAATGCCATTTGGTCTGAAGAATGCCAGGGCAACTTACATGAGGGCGATGACCACCATATTTCATGACATTATACACAAGGAGATCGAGGTTTATGCAGATGATGTGATCATAAATTCAAAGAAGCAGTCCAACCATGCCAAGGACTTGAGGAAGTTTTTCCAAAGGCTCCGCTGGTATAACCTCAAGCTCAATCCAGCAAAATGTGCATTTGGTGTCCCGTCTGGGAAAATGTTGGGATTTGTGGTTAGTCGTCGAGGTATTGAATTGGATCCATCAAAGATCAAGGCCATCCAAGAGTTACCCTCGCCGAACAATAAAACTGAGGTGATGAGTTTGCTCGGAAGGTTGAACTACATCAACAGGTTTATTGCTCAACTCACGACAACTTGTGATCCCATCTTTAGGTTGCTGAAAAAGAACGCTGCAGTCAAGTGGACCGATGAGTGTCAAGAAGCATTCAATAAGATTAAGAGGTACCTGTCAAACCCACCTGTGTTGGTCCCTCCAGAGCCCGGTAGGCCCCTGATTCTCTATCTGGAAGTCCTGAACAATTCTTTTGGTTGTGTATTGGGTCAACAAGACATCACTGGCAAGAAAGAGCAAGCCATTTATTATCTCAGCAAGAAGTTCACCCCTTATGAGGTTAAGTACACTCTTCTTGAAAGGACATGTTGTTCCCTGACTTGGGTTTCACAAACGTTGAAGCATTATCTGTCATCATACATTACTTACCTCATTTCTCGCATGGATCCTCTAAAGTATATATTTCAGAAGCCTATGCCCACGGGAAGACTTGCAAAGTGGCAGATTTTACTCATAGAGTTTGATATCATCTATGTGACCCGAACCGCGATGAAAGCCCAAGCCTTGGCCGACCATTTGGCCGAGAATCCAGTTGATGAAGAATATGAGCCCTTGAGAACTTATTTTCCCGATGAAGAAGTGATGTATATTGATGAGGTTGACCATGATGAAAAACCATGTTGGAATCTCTTCTTTGATGGAGCTGCTAACATGAAAGGTGTTGGAATAGGGGCAGTACTCATCTCTGAAATAGGGGAACACTACCCTGTAACAGCCCAGCTTCGATTTTATTGAACCAACAACATGGCTGAGTACGAAGCATACATCTTGGGTTTGAGGTTAGCTGTAGATATGGGAGTCCAGGAAATACTGGTCTTGGGAGACTCAGATTTGTTGGTTCACCAAATTCAGGGAGAATGGGATACTCGGGATTTAAAGCTCATACCGTACCGACAGTATCTGCATGATCTTTGTCAACGGTTCAGGTCGGTAGAATTCAAGCACATTCCCAGGATTCATAATGAGATTGTCGATGCCTTAGCTACTCTGGCGTCAATGTTACACCATCCGGATAAGGCATACGTCGATCCTCTTCACATCCAAGCTCGTGATCAGCATGCCTATTGCAATGTGGTTGAAGAGTAAATTGATGGTGAGCCTTGGTTTCACGATATCAAGGAATACATTAGGTCGGAGGTATACCCGACACATGCCACAGGTGACCAAAAGAGAACCATTCGATGAGTGGCTAGTGGATTTTTCTTAAGTGAGGGAATCTTGTACAAGAGGACCCCAGACTTAGTACTGCTGAGGTGCATAGATGCTAAAGAGGCTTCAGCTCTCATGACCGAAGTGCATTCTGGAGTGTGCAGGCCACATATGAACGGGTATGTCTTGACAAAGAAGATACTCCGAGCAGGTTATTATTGGCTCACCATGGAACGAGACTGCATCAGCTTTGTTCGTAAGTGTCACCAATGCCAGGTGTATGGAAATTTGATTCATTCACCGCCATATGAGTTGCACCCAATGTCCGCGCCTTGGACCTTCGTCGCTTGGGGCATGGATGTCATTGGGCCAATTGAGCTGGTCGCATCCAACGGACATAGGTTTATCCTGGTGGCTATTGGTTATTTTACCAAGTGGGTCGAAGCTGTAACTTTCAAGTCCGTGACTAAGAAGGCTGTGGTAGATTTTATTCATTCAAATATCATTTGTCGGTTCAGAATTCTCAAGTTGATCATCACAGACAATGCTGCTAATCTCAACAGTCATTTAATGAAAGAGGTATGTCAACAGTTCAAGATCATGCATCGAAACTCCACTCCGTATCGTCCCAAGGAAAACGAAATGGTTGAGGCTGCTAACGAGAACATAAAGAAGATACTTCGCAAGATGGTGCAAGGTTCTAGGCAGTGGCATGAAAAGTTACCTTTTGCTTTATTGGGCTATCTCACTATTGTCCTCACTTCAGTAAGTGCAACTCCTTGCTTGTTGGTATATGGAACTGAGGCAGCCATACCCGCGGAAGTTGAGATTCCATCCCTGCGGATCATTGTAGAAGCTGAAATTGATGATGACAAGTGGGTCAAAGCCCGGCTGAAGCAGTTGAGTTTGATTGATGAGAAAAGATTGGCAGCGGTATGTCATGGTCAACTGTACCAGAGGAGAATGGCAAGAGCATATAACAAGAAGGTGCGTCCTCGGAAATTCGAAGTGGGACAGTTGGTATTGAAACGCATTCTTCCACATCAAGCTGAAGCTAAAGGCAAGTTCGCCCCAAACTGGCAGGGGCCGTTCATTGTGACAAAAGTGTTGCCCAATGGTGCGTTGTATTTAACGGACATAGAAGGCAAATGTATAGATATGGTTATAAATTTTGATGCGGTCAAGAGGTACTATGTATGAGTTATTTGCTTGTCTTCAATTGTATTTTGTACTTGGCATGTTTAAAGTTGAAATGACGAAGGCATTTTGTTCCGTTACCCAAACATTTCCATACTTTGCTACCCTTTTTTGAGCCTTGTTTATTTTCTTTCATACCCGTCTTTTGAAATTAGAAAAATAGAGTTAGAAACGATATATAAAAAAAAGAAAAAGAAAGAAAAATAAGAAGAAAAAAAAAGGTAGCAAAAACAAACAACTCTGCTTGAACTACTTTCGACCTGATTCATTTTAAGGATACGTAGGCAGCCTTACCCTGAGGTTCGGTCCCATCAAAAGAAAAATCCAAAATTCCCCAAACTCAGAGAAACTGGGGCAGAAGTATTAGATTTCGCAAAAGGTCTGATTCAAAAGTTGTAATTTTTTAATCCTTTCGTCTTAAGTTATTTTGAGCCTTCATACCCTTTCCTTTCTAACCCTGTCCAAAAGCCTACATTACGGTCCAAACAAAGACCTTCCGGTAAATCTTTGAGGATGCCAAGTCAAGCGGGTCAGAGGTATGATTTGCATCATGGGTAACACTATGTTCATGGAAAGCTGAGAGAAATTTAAAACGAGAGAGTCTTATTGGTGAAATCTCTCACGGGCACCATAAGGTGATGGTGAACTAAAAAAAAAGAAAAAAAAGAAAAATGAGAGAGTCTTATTGGTGAAAACCCTCACGGGCACTGTAAGGCGATGGCGAGCTGAGAGAAGTTAAATATGAGAGTCTTATTGGCAAAAACCCTCACGGGCACTGTAAGACGACAGGGAGTTGAAAGATGAGCAAATGAGAGAGGCTTATTGGTGAAAAGCCTTCGGGGTGCTACAAGTCGAATGAGGTTCGTGACATTACAAAGAAATTGGATCATTGGAAGACCGATTTTGAAGTATGAAGACATGACATGAACTGAAAGTGTGATTGGTTGGACGGATTAGGCTGATCAATCCAAAATGCATGTCATGATCATTGGAGCCAACCATTTCACCCAGATAAGTTTTTTTCCCCATTCTTCCTCACACAGTCATCTTTGTTCAAAATTTTCCTTTGTTCCTTTGCCAAAAACACTTCACTGTGCTCTTTGAGTCTATCTCTATGAGCCTCTTTCGAATTAGCCCTTGCGGAATAAGAAAGAAAGGATTCTAAAGCCTACTACCAACTTCTAAATTGCACAAAGCGGAGTTCGGCCAAGCACATCACAAGTGAAATGATTCAGAATAAGCAGTATGGTGATAACTGAAGTTCATGTGATACGGTGATTCTTGAATTTTGAGAAAATACAAAGATTCAGCAACTTCCAGAATAAAAACACAATGCAACAAGTGGATGTAAGAGATTCAGGTCATTCAGAGGTTCTGTGGTTCAGTTTTGATCAAAAGGCCAAACAATCCCTTGCTGGCCCGAGGAAACTAATCAGGATGAATGAAGCATGGCAATGGCAGAAGCAAAGATTCAACAATGATGCCACAAACTAACCACCACGTTTTCAAACTAACAAGATTTTATTCATCTGAAACAGGGGCAAGAAAATTTGTCTGATTTGCAGGGACCCTCCATGAGGAAAGCATGGTTCAAAGGCAAGGGATTTTGTTCTTTCTATAGAGACCCTCCAGGAAGAGAGACTGGCTCATGTAAGTTTATTCTCGCTTCTCAGAACCCTCCTGGATAATGAGATTTAGTTTTCAAGATTTCAGGACCCTTCTGGATAATGGGATTTAGTTTTTAAGTTCTCAGGACCCTCCTGGATAATGGGTTTCAATTTTAAAATTGTAAGGATTTAGTTTTAAGTTCTCAGGACCCTCCTGGATAATGGGATTTAGGTTTTAAATTCTCAGGACCCTCCTAGATAATGGGATTTGATTTAAGTTTTCAGAACCCTCCTGTAAAATGGAATTCAGCTAACACTCTCCAATCTTCCTGGTACAGACTGGGACATAAGATTTTCTTTGTTATGTTTGTTTTGTTGTGATTGCAGGCGCCCACCTGAAGAACGAGGGAATATATTTCAGGTTAATTCGTCAAGCGCCCACCTGGAGAATGAGGGAATACATTTCAAGTTAAGTCATCAGGCGCCCACCTGGAAAACGAGGGAATTCATTTCAAGTTCAGTCATCAGGCGCCCACCTGGAGAACGAGGGAATACATTTCAAGTTAAGTCATCAGGCGCCCACCTGGAAAACGAGGGAATTCATTTCAAGTTCAGTCATCAGGCGCCCACCTGGAGAACGAGGGAATACATTTCAAGTTAAGTCATCAGGCGCGCACTTGGAGAACGAGGGAATACATTTCAAGTTAAGTCATCAGGCGCCCACCTGGAGAACGAGGGAATTCACTTCAAGTCAAGTCATCAGGCGCCCACCTGGAGAACGAGGGAATACTTTTCAAGTTAAGCCATCAGGCGCCCACCTGGATAACAAAGGAAGTCATTTCAAATTTCAATTCAAGTCAGAAGTAGCAGAAGCTCACCTCAAGAGTGCGAGCCAATAGTTCGAGATGCACAACAAAGATTGTAGAAGATTCAAGGCAGAAGAGTAGATATGATTTTGTAACTTTTCTTGTAATTGTTATTTTTTATTTTATTTTCATGTAATGATAGGAACCGCGAACCGGAACCTCGACGGCACTTCAATCGACACTCCACCTCGGTATCCTCCTTCGTCATCCTTCCTACTTATGAACTACACGTGGCCTGATTCCTTCATAGCCGAGGATATGTAGGCAACCTCAGAAGCAAGGTTCGGCCAGACTTTTTCAAAATGCTTCCCATAGAGTATCCAAACGGGCAAAAATCGCTCATATTCGCTCACTTTATCTTTGCCTAAAAACTCTTCGTGTTTCCGAGAAAAGAGGGGAAGCTGTGAGCACGTGGTTTTTGCTCGACGGAAAATACTCCCATAAATTCAAAATAGGTTTTTCTAATTATTTTAAAGAATTTATAGAATTTTTAGGGATTTCTTATTAATTGTTGCTTGAACGTAGTTTCATATTTTACATTTTTAAATCATGAGGAAAATACCAAAAATGTCTAAATTAGTTCATGTATAGCATTTTAGGTCTTAGTTGCATCTAGTATTTCATTACATAAGTGAATTGCATTATTAAACAAAAATCAAAAAATATTGGTCATTTTTAAATTTTTACTTTTTAGTTGCAATTGTTAAGTTAATTAATCTTTTTGTTTATTGAGGTTCCCTCTGAAATGAGGCATGTAAGGGAGCCACTACGAAGAAGTTCCGGGAGTTACGAAGGAAGCTTCGAGCTCATATTGGTCATGGGTTGGGAACGGGAACTAAATTTCCATTAGATTCATTCCTAAGCTTGCTTTGTTGCAGCAAGATGATCAGTCTGAGAGTGCTAATGACCCTTGGATACAAATCACGATATGCTAAAATAGATAATTAAGTTGGTTTTACAAACAAGATTTGATTTAGCACTTAATCTAGGTTGTTAATTAATTTTATTAGGATTTTAAGTCAAGAAAAAAGAGAGAAAAGAAAAACAAATAAAGAATGGGAATTAAGGGTCCTTTTTGGGTCTTAAAATCTGGGCCAAAATAGCCTCTATGGCCCAAAAGATTGCCCCAAATCCGCCAAAGTCCAAAGACCGAACCTGTGACCCACCCGGATCTAGCCATACCCACCCCATCTCCCCCCTAAATCTCAACTGTCCATTACCTCCTAATCTAACAGCCCACATTAAATCCCCATTACCATATAAAAGCTCAATATTACCCAAACCCTAAACCTAACCCAAACGTCCCAAACGACGCCCCCCTCTACCCTGCCCTCTGTCGCCGTTCCCCCGCCCTAGACCCGCTGAAAAAATCATTTTTACGGCGTCCACGTCACCTGGTCCCCCCCCCCCCCCCCCCCCCCCCCCCCCTCCCTCATCTCTCTCTCTCTCTCCACGTCATGAAACCCTAACAAACTCTGACAACAAATGATTCCACCCCGATTTTTCCCGCGTTTTTTGTTAGTTTTGGACCAAATCCGGATCTATTAGATAAAGGAATAGTAAAATGGGGGCCGTTGGATGGAGGATTTTAATCCAAAGCCCTCCATTTTTCTGATTTTTTTATTTTTTGTAATGGATTTCAGATTTCGTGGGGAGGAAGTATAGAAGGTTTTAGTTCCTATATATATGGGGTCTTTTGGAGAGAGAAAAAGAAATCAGACATAGAGTTTGAAGGAGAAAATTTCGAGAAAAAAAAAGTAGAAAGTTTTTTTTATGAAGAAAAAAAATTTGGAAAACCAGTAGAGAAAAAATAGAAAAGAAAAGTTCTAGAGTTCTTATTTTGGATCTCCACATTTTCTCTTCTGGTTTTTTTTTTCGTTTTTCATATATATATATATATAACTCTAGTTTTCAATTTTGCTTCAAAGTTGAAGAATACAAGAAAAATCAATTTCTTCTTGGGATTTCTGGTCGAAATGGAGTAAGGACAGGTGGGTGTTCAAATTACCGAAGTCACCGTCCGTGTTTCTGGTCGTGGATCGTTTTCTCTGTTTGAAGATCTTGTTGGGATCCTCTATTTCGGACTTGCTCGATTTTTCTCGATTCAGTGCCGTAATTGTTAAATTTGATTCATTAGAAAGCTAATTTCAGGTTCATTTCTTCTCTTTTCTTATTATGTTTCTGTGATTTGTGTTCTTTAAACTTGATCTTAGCTTTTTGCTTGATCTCTCTTCTGTTTGAGTTTTATATTGATGTAGCATTGTTATGGAGAATTTGTGCTTGACTGTTTGAGCGAGTGTCTTTTTTTTAGTCTAGGTTAACGTGAAGGACAAATTTTAAAGAGGTTTTTGACTATTCATAAGTTGTGTCTCCCTTGTTCAAGATGATAAATGACAGTAGGCATAATACTTTGAGCTTTGTCCATGTAAATGGAGAGGAAAATCAATCTTCTTAAAGATAAGTTGCTTATTCCTGTTTGTAGACCCTTTCCTTTGTGATGGTGTGGCATTGTAGTGAAGTTTTCTTTTCGTAATATCATCAAGGCTAGTTAGCATCATGAAGCATTTGTTTAAGCATTTCACAAGCATGTAGTCTACTCTATCTATTTTTCACGTTTTGGGATTCATTGTGTCTCTTTAGAATAGTTAACGCGTCTCGTATAAATATGGTTTCTCTGCGTTTCTACTTTCATCCATGTTCACCCCTTAAATTGTCTTAATTAGCTAAAAAATGAATTTTGTAAATTTTTATGTAGCAACAGTGTCCTTTGTGTGAATTGAGATGCCTTAGTTGTTGTATGTTTATTATTGATGTTAGAATCTTCGATTGGCTCCTTCAGATGACTTTGATTCACATTTCTTTACTCTTATCTCCATTTTAATTTTCTTTAGTTCTCATTTCCTCATAAGTGTTGAATTTTGTTGGGATGCTTTGTCTCTGTTTGAATCAGTTTTGTTTACGCGAATGTTTTAGATGTAAGGACGATTTTGAGGGGGTTGGGTATTGAGATTGACGAAACCGAGTTTAATTGTTTATTTGCTTTATTAGTTGTTATATTATTCGTTAGTAGCATATTTAGGTCGACCACACTTGGGTAGGCAAACTTTTAGATCGTTTATGTTTTGGCATTTTTCGAGGTGAGAGGTGGTCCCCTTAGTTAAATTTATCCGGGGAATGCCCCGAAGGATTTGTAAATATTTTATTTTGGGAATGCACCGAAGAACATCGTAAATATTTTGGATACCTTGACGAGCATTGTGAGAAGTCGTAGTATAGGTTAGTTTAGGATTTTTATTTTTATTTTTATTTTTATTTTTTTAGGTGGGGACGACCTTGAGCCTTTTGTGTGTTTATTTTCTTTTCTTTTTTTGGTATTTCTTTACCTCAATTTGAATATCTTAAAAGCCAACTAGATCGAGTACGCAACCGTGACTTTCACGGGACTCGGGGAATGCCTAACACCTTCTTCCCGAGTCAAATGAACCCCCTTATCCGAATCTTTGGTGCGTACTTAGTTTGGAGTCCAACGTGTTTTAAAAGGAAAAATTATTTTCTAAACGGTGACCTGACACACCGAAACCAAATGTCAGGAGGAGACTCTGAGTTAATCCTTTTGAACACAATTTCTTTGTCACTTTCAAAATTGAAAATTATTTTTGAACTTTACAAAATCTTTTTATTTATTTTAAGAGGGTTTAGTGAAGTTTAGTTTGAAAAAAGGGGCGTGAAAAAATGATTAAACGAAACATGTATGGATTACCAGTCTAGTAATGTTATAAATGAAATATTCTTTACGTTTTGAGTGTTAATTTGGCTGGCCTAGTTCCACGATAGGCGCCATCACGACTAGTTTAGATTTGGGGTCGTGACATTAACCTCCACAACTACAAAAATGGGCTTTAGTGGCAATTAAAAATGCCTTTAGCGATAATAATAATCGCCGCTACAAGCTTTATCTGCCATTGGTCTTTAGCCGGCAATGCAGGGGTCGGCAAAGCCTTTAGCGGTCGTTCTAACAAAAGCTGGTAAAGGGTATGGTTTATGGCCGCTAAAAACCATTACTTTTACCGGCAATTTTTTTGGCTGTTGAAGCCAATGCATAATGGCTAACTATGCTCTTTTAGCGTTCATTTTTATAGCCGGTAACTTTGATTAAACTGCCACTAAAAGTCAATAGTTTTAACGGTAATTATTTGTGACAATTAGAATGTCTACAATATCAATTGTAAAAATATCTTAATTTATCCCTTTAGCCACCTTTTTTATGGGCAGAAAATTCAATTTAATAGTCGCTAAAAGTCACAAGCTTTAACGATAATCGTTTAGCCATCATTAACAATGACTATTGCGTCCGTACAGAAAATATTACTAGTAAATTCAACGAAATTGTTAGTAAAGAGAGCCTCTTGGTGGCAAAGAAGTTTGATACTAAAAATATAATACTATTATCTCATAAAATAACTTACTAAATCTAAAACAAACAAGAGAAAGGAGTGAACCAAAATATTAATGTCACAAATTAAAAGAAAAAATTATATTGTTCGTTCTAATATAATCAATCCTATCGATAATGACTTCAAATAATTTTCGCAATTCCTCATCATATTAAAATCTTTCACATGTGAAATTTTCGAACATCAAAATGTATGTCCTGAAATAATAAAAATAAATGTGTCAAAATATGAAATGTAATGTATAAAAACATTGCAAGTAGTGTGAATAATATGACATTACAAGCAAGAATCGTTCAGTAACAAGAAATCTTATTCTTTCATATGGTCTCACAATTATGTTATCTTAATCCCAGACGAACGACATGGGACTGTAAAAGAACATGGAGATAGAACAACTAAGAAGTCATTGAGACAATAAAAGGAAGAATTGACAACAACATTTAATTCTATACATATTACTTTCTTTTAGTTATCGAATTTTTTTATTGAGTCTTTATATTTTATTGCTCAAGATCCATGTTGTTGCATCAACCACCATCAAGTAGACCTTTTCTAAACAAACCCCTCTATCCGATATGGGGGAATGTTTTGACCGGTATCTTTTTCGATGAGCATACTATTACATCTTATAAAATGAAGCTAACTACTCTTGCAAAAGAGATGGTGATCACAAGTAAAATCATCTAAGCTTAATTATCAATATTGTGAACGAGCTAAGATTTCTTTTAAATTATCCAACTAAAGTTACCAGTGATTAACCTTAGCACGTTTGTACAAATAAACATAAGTGACAAGTATACATCACTAAGGCAGACTCATAATCATGTAGAATTAGCTAGGTAGGGTTATCTTCTACGGGGTATCCTGAGGTTGTGTGATACTTAGGTGGTTCTATAGTAAGTACTTCTTTACCAGTAAATGTTATATGTGGTAAGTTGAGTTTAGACCGCTTGTGAAAGTTGGCACGGCTATTACAATGGTGAATGCGAGATTGCAGATGAATTGACATGTTAAATGGTTTGAGTTATATATGAGCTTATGAAGGATTTAGTTGAATCTCACTGTGATATGACGGCGGTGTTAGCGTATAGGCATTGTGAGTTATTGAATGTTTTGTTCTATGGCTTTGAGCCAAGTGGGGGAGCCTGCTATTGACAATTCAATTTAATGGTTATATGTTAAATTTTAGTGTTGGTTTGAGGCATACTTATGGGTTAGTTATGACTTGTAGAGGTGGAGATCGAGGATGACTCAGGCAAGAAAATCCTTGATACGGGTTACATTACACTTTATGAAAATATATAAATTATGAAATTATTAAGTTGTTAGCTTGAAGGATGTAGTGCACACGAAGTATGAATTTGATAGGTCGTGGAAAGGCAAGGTTACTTCTTTGAGTGTTGATTGTGCTAAATGAGCACGTGTTTTTCTCGGCCATTTGGGCGGAGAAAATTAGATTTGAGCAGAGTGGATGACTCTCAAGAGGGTTCTAATGGATTCAAAATGTATATATGGAAATATTCTTGGGTTTGATGACTTGCGTGGCCTGGTCAAATTAGAGGAATTTAGTTATGATAGCTTGATTAGGAGCAAATGAATTGCAAAGTATTCTTGATGGTTTCTACCATGGTTTGAACCAGATATTTTCTACCGGTGTGGTGAACGTGTTGTGTATTGTGATTTCCTCCTGGAATGTAGCAATAGGAAGGTTTCTAACTAACCGGGTGTGTAAATTGCTGGTGACTCAAGGTTGATAATGAGATTTTTGTGCTTGTCACATGAGGGCATGATAGATGTATTGTGTTGCGCGGGATTAAGATTTACATGTACAAGGTGGCAGTTCATTCTCGAAGAGGAGGTCGCGAATTTTGGACATAATGGTCAATTTCAGATATTTCGATGAATGTTATAGCTGCTCGGTAATCCTTGAGAAGGGTGCGCTTTTCAGTAGGAGCATTGTGTCTTGACTTACGGATGTTCATTGGTACTGCGGTACTCACCTGGTTGATAGACTGCTGATATTTAAATTATTCTTATGTGGCACGGAAGAAGTATAAAGGTATTCCTCGTGGGATGATCGTGCATGAAATATGTGTTATTCATTCGAGTGCTGGAGTTGGGATCAGTTATGGTGGTTCATGTGTTCTATGAATTTAAGAATGGGGAGTTACTACTTCTATGTTAGCCTGCCGATTTGAGTGGTATAGAACACTTTGCACATGCCTACTTTATGGCATGTTATTTATACTAGTTGAGGAGTATGTGAATCTTATTTCATTATCATGTACGTGTACACTTATTTGATTGCTCCCGTATGATATACTTGGACCGAAAGCCGTGATCATGCCTTGTGGATTACGTTATTGGCACGAGAGTTGTCCGTGCAGATCTATATACTGATATTATTGGCACATGAGTTGTCTGTACGGGTCTAGATATCGATACTAAAGCATGTGAGTTGTCCGTGCGGGTGATGTTAGTGTGATCTCTGGGAGAGATGGCTACCATTATTAGATTCGAGTATCTTGGTTCTACTAAGTGATATGAGCTCATAACATTGCGGTTGTGGTGGTTCTTGTTGAACCTGCAAAAAAAAAGGCTCCCTTCTTTGAGACATTTTCCATTTTTGTGTGAACGGATTGCGCAGTTTGTTGCTTGACTTATATTGGTGTGGCATATTTGTTTCGTTTTGTTTGATAAAATAAGATCATTGGACCTAGAATAGGTACTATCAAGTTTGTTGACAACGTGTTTGGGAGAATAATTTAGAATTCGACTTAAATAATTGGCTATGGTACTTATTGAATGCATGAAGCTCCATGACCTGTCGAATTGGTAAGTGGTTGTGAGTTCCTGTATGCTTCTTTCATTATCGGTGGTGTACGAAGGTTTTGGAGCGAGGTTCTGTTTAATGTGGGGTTTCCTACTAGTACTTGGTTGGTTTGAGTAGTTATGGTGATCGAGAACGGTGTTACGAGTATACGAGTTGTGTAGTATGTTATGCGATTATATCTGGGATTATTGTTATGGCTTGACACATTTTGTTCAGACTTATACAATGTGTGGATGTGAGATACGGATCTTGAAAAGAATTCTGGATGTTAGAAATTGGGCTCCAAGGTTTTTAGGGTAAGGTTAAAGTAATGATCATCAATTGTGTTGTGTTTTCAGGCCTATATGGAATAGGGTGACGTGGGATCACCCCCAGGTATGTGCGTGGTAAGGTGGAATAGTGATCGAAGGTTTAGGAACAACCCTTAGCACGCAGTTTACACCATAGTTTTGGAGAGGTGGCTTATGAACTTGCATTGTCACCTAGTCTATCATGTGTTCATCCAGTATTCCATTTATCCATGCTCCGAAAGTATGTCGGGGATCTGTCTCATATTGTGGATTTCAGTACAGTGCAGTTGAACGGTAATTTGGATTATGATGTGGAATCAGTGGCCAATTTAGACCGACAGGTTCGAAAGTTGAAAAATAGAGAAACTGCCTCCGTAAAAGTGTTATGGCGAAACCAGCAGGTCAAAGAGGCCACTTGGGAAGCCGAAGAGGAAATGAAGAAGAAGTACCATCATTTGTCTGAATAGTCATGTATTTGTAAATAGTGTTCTACGAAAATGCTAAGAGTTACCTTCTATGAATTATGTATCAACTGTATAGCTGATGTTAAAGGTGTTCCTTTTTGGTAGTATACTGCTCGTGAGGCCACGGTTGGCATTTTTGTTATGTTATGTTGCGTCATTGGTTCATGAATATATTGTTAGGAATGGTTTTGGTGATTCTCTGCAGGTGCTTAGGACAATTTCAGAGGACACTCTGCCGAAATATTTGAAAATTTGGGAGTTCGCCAAATTTTGGGGCCTTAAGAAAGTTAAAATGTTGGAAGAATATCTAAGATCTATATGAAGTCAAGAATAATTAGAGATGATGGTTAAGGTGAAAATAAGATAATGTTGTGCCTAATAAAAATTGGGGGAGAAAATCACACCCCAGAAAAAAAAATCTAAGTGTTTGGTGACCATTAAGAAGATTGACGGGTGCTAATTATATCAATTCGGGTTTGAACAAGACTGGTAATCTGAATGATACTAATTTATCATGATAATATATGTATGAGGTTCATTAAAAGTGGTTTAGGGTCTAAGAAGATCCCTAAGGCTAAGTCAAGTTAAAAATTTCATGATGGGATAAAGTTTCAAGTGAGTTTGCACAAGATCTAACTTCAAACGAGCATTACTCTCAAGATATGAAGATATATATAGTGTATAACCTATCATATTAAATCTCTTTGAGTCTAGTTTCCAACGTATCAAACCGTTCATCGATTGGAGATTTTTACAAGAAGTTATGACCTTTTTACTAAATGCTGACAGAACAGCTATGCGAGTCTGCGTAGCCTCGCACCATTGCGTAGGCAAAATCAGCATGGAAGTGAAGAGAGGTTTAAGATGTGTATGCTACGCAACCAGCCTACGCAGCTCAATGTCTATAAAATAGGGAAAATTCGGGGAGAGAGAAAAAGATAATATTTTTGGCTAGTTTTGGATTCTAGAGAGAAAGTGGAGCACCCTCAACCCAAATACACATCAAAGGTGAGTTTTATGATATTTTTATAACGGATTAACACTAGTTAATGGTAGTATTAGCATCTACATGGATTGAAGTTCATAGGAATTTATCTAATCATCAAGAATCATTCAAAAGGGTTCAAGTTAGGGTTTGATCTACAAGAGGTAAATTCTCCACCCTACACTTAAATACAATTATGGATTAAGTATTTGGAATGTATTGTAAAGTAGAAAGTACCAATTGGTTGAAGAATTATGCTAGTCCTTGAAATGGGTATTGTGAGTTATGGTTCTTGAATGGAGAAGAAGATGAATAGTGAATTTTTGAATCTTGTTAGGATGGTTGGTGATTCTAGTGCTTCAATAGCTTAATTCTGATTAATTAATGAATCATATAACCTAGATTGGGGCTTAAAGGCCAAGGATGAAATCTACTAATGAGAAAAGGGATATGTATGGGTGATTTGGGCTTGTTGAGGACTTTAATTGAAGATTTGAGGGTCGAGTTGATGTTGGAATTTGGTGAAATTTGCATGGTTGGACTCATGGTTGTATGGGCATCCATATTTTGTAATTTTTTATGGGTTTCAAGACGTGGGCCCAGGGGCTGGATTTGGCCAACTTTGGAATTTTTTATCTAAATTGATAATTTTCAAATGGAGTTCATCCCTCTAGCATATATTAATGATATAATACCGATTTTGGTTAGATTCAGGACGATTTGCGGTTGAGTCGAGCGACAAGGGCATTGCGGAGTAGAGTTTTGGCTTGATTGAGGTAAGTAACGCTTCCAAACTTGGAACTGAGGGTTCGAAACCCCAAACTATCTGATAATTGATGTTGATTAAGGTGACGCACTTGCAAAGTGACGGGCATGCGAGCGTACACCGAATATTTGTAGCCTGGCTCATCCCATGGCACTGTCTAATGGTTATCTCAGGTTGATATTGGTACTGTTAAGGTTGAATTTACCTTGAACACAATAGAAATCATGCTAAGTATAAACGTTAAGGCTTCACGCCGATATGTTCAGATCGGAACGGTCGATTATTTCTGTCTCTATTTATGATTATTGTTCCCATGTACTCAGTCATGTTATAGTATATTTTCATGCCTCAGTCTCATAAATTGTTAATTACATGCATATTTATCATTGTTTGGTCTGATTTATACATCTGTGAACCATATGAGTGAGACTGGAAAAGGTATTGACTGAGTGAGGCCGAGACTGTAGTATTGACAGTTATGAGATTGGATTGCACACCGTAGCGATCATTGAATCATGCCTTCGTTGGCTTGATATAGCGCTTGGGCTTATAGGAGCCCCTCCGGAGTATTTACGCCCCCAGTGAGCGCACAGATATTGAGGGATGGATCTTCCCTGGACATGGATCTTGTCCGAATGATATGTTCCGGAGATGGACCTTCTCCGTGGGGCTTATGTTCCGGAGATGGATCTTCTCCGTAGGGCTGGATCGGCCTTTTTCCTCAGTACTAGGTGACAATGTCACTTGTGTTATATAACATCCGGGATGGACTTTCCCTAGGCCGGAAGGCCAGATTCTAGTACCGAGTGGACCACCTTGTGAGAGTTTGATTACTGAGTACACCTCATTCTTGATTCTATATGAATTCATGCGGGTATGCAGGGCTACAGATATAAATGGATGCATCTTGTTTATTTTCTGATATATTACTGTCATGTCCAAGTTATATATTGTTGTTCATAACTATCGGAGGTTTAGTCCGTCTCTACCTCTCAGCCCGTAGTTTGGTTTCGTTACTACTGAGTTGGTGTACTCACGTTACCCCCTGCACCTTGTGTACAGATCCAGGTACACCGAGATTCAGCTCTGGACAGTGAGTAGCAGCAGTTTCATCAGAGTTGACAGGTAGCAGCTGGCGACCGTGATCTCGTCATCTCTTTCTCTTCTACCTGTCGTATTTACTTTCAGGCTATGTTGGTCATTTCTTTTCGGATTGTATTATGTATTAGCAGCTCATGACTGTGTGACACTGGATCCGGGAGTTGTAGATTTTGGATTTTTGGTTTCATAAGCTTCTTTTAAATATAGATCTTTAGTATATTTAACTTTAGGCGGCTGAAAAATGGTAATTTACTTAATAAATGGTTCAGGATTAGTTACAATAGGTGGCTGGCTTGGTTCCACGACAGGCGCCATCACGACCCGAAATTGGATCGTGACAAATAGGCATTGCAAGTGGAAAAAGAACAATCGGAGGAAATGGCACCAGATTTAGTTTAGTTCAATTCCATTTCCCTTTTTTACTGTTTGAGATAGCACAAAAATGAAACTGAAACACCATCAAGTTGATGTGATACTACAAATTTTTAGCTCTCAAGTTTGAGATTCTTTGATAGTTGATTTATAACAGGCTTAGACACAAATAACATCCAGTACCATAAAATCTCAAAGCTCAACTTCCTTTTCGAAGACTATATAATTGAAAAAGAAACACAAATCATGAAGAAGCTAACCTAAATGTTCTCCTGGTAAAATAGATCAGCTAAAGTCCAAATTTGAGCACATAATCTAAGATACAACTACTAAATTCTAGAAGTAAGTAGATAATAAAATAGATTACTGAAGTTAATTGCGTCTACAACTAACTCTATATAGTAAAAAACACCACGATCAATTATGCATAAAATTCAAGTTGGGATAGGCCCTAGCATTTGAATATTTTAGCACACTTCAGTTTTTCATTTCAAGACTAGAAGGGCCATCAATAGTTTAGAAATTAGAAAATTAGAACAATTTTCAATAATTAAAAAACTACAATTTTAATCATAACGGTATATATGTTCAATTCGAAAATATTTATTAATGTTCAGTTATGTTTTTCTTACTTCCTATTGATTATTTAAATATCACTATGTAATGTTAGGCTCTATATAGTTTAATTTCTATATGCTGATATTATAAACTTCGTTTTAATGTTATCAAATCACCTAAAATGTAATTAAAATCAATTGTCTATAATAAGTAAAAATAACTTAAATAAAGTAAGTAATTATTAAGAGACAAGACCCTTATTTTAGTCCTTTCACCATAAGGAAAATTGAAAGAATTTGAAAGACAAGAAGAAGGTGAATTTGGCAGAAAAGATGGGAAAACTATCCCATCTCTGTAAGGACATCTAACTTTGTGTAAACACTGTTATCAAAATTCAATTTTCTGTTCCTCACCAAAGATTTCATATTCTGTATCTTCACCTCCTATCTCACCAAAAAGTTCCATCTCCATCATTCTAATTTCCACACTAGAAGTTGTAATTAAGCATTTATCAGTTAGGTCATATTTCATGTTGTATGACAAAACTTATTAATCCTTATAAACATCGATTCAGAAACGAAGAGGCAATTTACATATAACATGGAATTAGTAATCTAATTACTTAGTCAAGGATAATTGAAGTCAAAGTAGACTAATTAATGATATGATACCTATATATTTAAGACAAAGGACACGAATAGTTGTTCAGCGAACACTCAACGAAACAAGGGAAAAAAGTAAAAAAATTATTCCCCACAAGTTAAATTACATCCAAAAGGAGAAGACATAGATAGATAGACAGAGAGAATACAGAGATTACTTGGTGATTGTTCGAATAATGACCTTGGTGCCGACGACTATGAGAGATGAATCAAGAAACTCTAGTACTTTTATGGCTTACTATGGTAAAGAGAACCCTTTTACAAATTGAGCGTAATTATGTTTGTGTGGTAGTGAGAAGAAATATTTTAAAGGGGGGGAAATATTGGAGGGAGGATAAAATTTGTTAAAGTTAACATTTAAATTTTGATTGCTAACTTTAATTGGCCACTACATTAAATTTAAATTTAAGTAGTACCTTTCACTATCAATTACATTGAATTGCCACTAGAAGAACAACTTTTCTTGGCAAAATTTCAAATGCCGATAATATTGTATATCGACATTAAATAATTGTCGTTAAATTCCTTTTTTGTAGTAGTGCTTCCTTTTGAATTTTCGGTTTATTGTTGTGTAAATAACCATTTATGTTATGGCATTTATGTTACGGTCGTTTTGCATAAACAGTCATTCTGAAGAGTTGCATCTCTTCAGTTTTCAGCCCAACATTGGCTATAAATACCAGTCCATTCTCTCAGATTTTCCATACGAATTTCTGAGTTCTTTTCCTTTCTTCTAAATATTTTTAACTTCAAAGAACGTAACAGTAAGTGTGATTTGCTATCGAACTTTGTGTTCGCTGAAACACTGGGGTTTGAGTACCACTAAACCAGTGTGTAATTCGTTTTATCCTGGAGGAAAATAATCCATAACCTTGAGTACTAGGAGGGGATTAAATTCCTTAAGAAAACACTAAATTCAATGGGCTCAGATTAATTTTTATTTCATTTATATTTCTGTTTATATATTATTTTATTTTCTCCAGAATTAATTTACAAATATTGTTTACTAACAGTTGCTACTTGCTACTGCCATGGTATCGTGGATGTGAATCTCATGTCCTATTTTGTTCAAGTCCTCTTAATTTTATCCCAATTGTCTTATTTGGCGAACTTTCTTTTTCTTCACATTATGCGTCATCAATAATACTCTCTTTATTCAATTCCATGACACTTTTTCTTTTTTGATATGTTCAGTAAAGAATGACATATTTATCTACTTCAAAAACTTTTCATCTATAACTTCTTATTTTACCTTAAAAGACACGTTTTTATAGTCATAGAAATATCATATCATAGTTAAAGCTACAAGTTTTAAAAGTGAATTTCAGCGTGCTAATGTTAAAACTGTATTGGTCAAAATTTGGATCAGCTTTTGTGATGGCAGCGACCGAGGTCGAAATGTAGCTCGACCAACAATTAGGAGCCAGTGGTCCTAACTCAGACGAATTCGAGCAGAAGACTATAGTGACGATAGCCCAGTTTTAAATTAAAAGCGGTGAATATTCTAACTGAATATTTCTTCCCTTGTACTTTTTAGGGTTTCTTAAAGCATGTCTCTTATATATTGAACACTAGGGGAAGAAAAAAGGGATCGGTGAATCTCAGAAAGAACATTCTGTACTATTCACTATTGAAAAAATATACACTTCTTGTCTAATTTATTGATTCCTAAGTTAAGAAATACTTTTCTATATAATAGATCCAAGAACGCAGTATTTCACTCACGTTGTCTATCATTTACTCCGCTGAAAACAAGACAGTTGATACTCAACACTTGGTATTCGGACGTATAATCATCTGTTATTATATTTATTGTTATTGCATGCATTCATTTCATATATTCAATCGTGTACTCATTGTCAATCATTGTTAGCATCCCGGTTCAATATTTAATATCACGGCGTTTCTACTCCTTTCATTAGCCTTTACATTCACAGATCTAATAGTTAACAAGTTTAACTAAGATTAACCTACCATCTTAGCTTAACAAACCTCACATAAGTGTATTATCGTATTTTTGTAAAATAATTTGGCGTCGTCTATAGGATTTTCTAGTTAAAATCTATAGTTTCTATCAGATCTAGAAAGAAAAACAACAGTACATACACGCACACAGCTATCCCTTTCCATCTGCACAAACTAAAAATAGCAGGAAAGGGAGAAGAAAGGTTGAAAGCCATAGCAGACGTCACCGCTAACCTCATGAATGTCATTGATGAGGATAACGATGGAGCAGAGCTAAATTCCACACCCAGCGTCACGACAGGACAAGGTGGTTCACCCATCTTCGTGAAAGCGTAACAGTTGTTCAAGAAAGAGGCGCTTCCACATCCACCACTGACTAAGCACCACTGACGGTGAAAAGACTATTAGAAGCATGGTTGACAAGTACACCGAATGAGTTCCTCGACAAGCCCGCTTTAGGAACGGCTCAGAACGCCGCACCAGCAGAAACAAACACCAACGAACAACTAGCCCCTGCCCAACAGGTAACACTAACACTACAGCCGATGTAGGTAAGGACGCACTCATAGCTATACTGAGGAAGATGGAGGAGATGGAAAATGAAAATAAGTCACTACGAGATCAGATGAAAGAGCACCAGGAGAGGGTCGACAAAATTCCCGGTACTCCAAAACTCCTACCCAAACGGGACGTTTGTCGATTCGTAGAGCAACCATACAGTGAAGAGGAAGCACCACACCCCATCCCTATAACCTTCAAGATGTCGCCGTACTTGAAAATATATGATGGCACAACGGATCCTGAAGATCACATAGTCCACTACGTCACAACAGTAAAAGGCAACGATCTCTCAAAGGAGCAAGTATCGTCTATGCTGCTAAAGAAGTTCGGCGAAACCCTAACTGGGGGAGACCAGACATGGTACTCGCAGCTGCCAGCTCGATCCATAACGACGTTCGAAAAAATGGCCAATAAGTTCGTAACCGCCAACGTCGGAGCCAAGAAGGTTGAGGCTAGGGTGAGCGACATATTCGATGTAAGGCAGTCTCCTGGCGAGGGACTCAGGGAATTCCTCACCCGATTCAATAGAATCAAGATGAGCTTTCCAAATATATCTGAGGGCATGGCTGTAGTAGCCTTCCAAAACGGGTTGAACAGAACCAGATTGAGGGCAACCAACAAGTTGTTGAGCAGGATCATGAAATACCCTCCAACCACCTGGGAAGAAATCCATAATGCCTATTGTGCCAAGGTCCGAGCGGATGTGGACTACCTCAACGGCCCGACCCAATGGCTAACGTCAGTCCATACAGAATCTAGACGAGATCGCGCAATGACGCCCAAAGGGATCACCCAGGCCCACGTCCCAACCGCGATCGACACCAACCATATGTCAGAACAACAATTCCACCACCTCTTCGCCACATAGAAGGGTCGTCAAGGCCAAACACAGGGACTCTACGGAATGACAAAGGCATGCCCGCACCTTTATCTACTCACAACTTTTATGTATCCCCTTCAGAAATAATGTACGCATTGGAAAAGCTTGGGCCAAATTTAAAGTGGCCACAGAAGATGAAGTCCGACCCAAACACAAGAAGGTCGAATGCCCTCTACGAATCCCACCAGGAACGAGGCAACAAAACAGAGGAATGCATAGTCGTACGACAAGAAGTGGTGAACATGATCAATCAGGGACATCTGAAAGAACTGATGAGCGACCGTGGAAGAGACAACTTCGGTAGAGGACGAGAGCAACACCAAGGAACTCCAAAACCACCCTCCCCCACCCGCACTATCCAAATGATCATCGGCGGAGGCAGCGAGACCGCAATTAATCATGTGAAGTTCACCACCACGCACAAGCTAAGGCGGTCAATCACACATGAACGGTATGATGACCTCGAAGACAGTATCATCTTCGATAAGTCAGATACCCACGATTTGACGTTCCCTCACCTTGATGCTCTTGTTATTACTTTACGAATTTTAGATATTGACGTAAGAAGGATAATGGTCGATGATGGAAATGGCGCGTGTATTATCCACCCCCGAGTTCTCGCTCAAATGAGACTCGAGGATAAGATAATACCCTATTGCATAACACTAACAAGGTTTAACAATGCAGTTGAACTAACCTCAGGAGAAATAACGCTACCCATCTTGGCTGGAGGTGTCACGTTGGAAACAATGTTCCACATCATAAACCAGGACACAACTTATAACGTCATCATAGGGCGACCCTAAATACATGGCATGCGGGCCATTTCGTCCAACCTCTATCAAGTAATAAAGTTCCCCACCCCTTGGGGAATATTTAGCATCATAGGCGAACAACGCACGTCATAGGAGTGCTACCGCATTTCCCAAAATTGTACCCATACCCAACAAATGAAAGGAACAAACTCGGAAGCATAGCAATTACCAAAGTCGGGAGTAAAACCCAACGATCAGGACAACATCATCAAAGACCCCGACGTCGTGGATTCCGCGGGATCAATAGTAGAAGACCTCGACCCTATCCAGTTAGACAAAAATGACAACAGCAAAAAGGCTTACATAGCTGACAAACTCTCTGAACCAGGTAAATTCATGAACTTTTAACTAACAATGCAGATCTATTCGCGTTATCCCATGCAGACATGCCAGGTATCCCAAGAGACATCGCTAAACACAAATTAAATGTGGACCCGCTATACTCGCCGGTGCGTCGAATGAGAAGAAAGTTCAACGCCGCAATTAACGATGCAGTCCGAGAAGAAGTAGAGAAACTACTAGCCAACGACTCTATTAGAGAATCCAAATACCCCCAGTGGGTCACCAACGTGGTCATGGTGAAAAAGAAGAATGGGAAATGGCGCATGTGCGTCAACTTCACAGACCTGAACAAAGCATGCCCAAAAGACTCCTTCCCACTGCTACACATCGACCAGCTCATCGATGCAACGACAGGACACGAGTTGCTAAGCTTCTTAGATGCATACTCCGGATATAATTAGATCCTCATGGAGGATGAGCATCAGGAAAAAAAACTTTCATAACCCACCAAGGGACTTACTGTTATCGAGCCATGCCATTCGGACTGAAGAACGCAGGGGCGACTTACCAAAGGTTGGTCACCAAGATGTTCAAAGAGAAACTCGGCAAAACAATAGAAGTATACATAGACGATATGCTATTCAAATCCAAAAGGAAAGAAGATCATATTGACCATCTGAAAGAAGCCTTTGACATACTGAGATGATACGACATGAAGCTAAATCCAGGAAAATGCGCCTTCGGCGTAACCTCTGGCAAGTTCCTCGGCTTCTTAGTATCACAAAGAGGCATAGAATTCAACCCCGACCAGATCAAAGCTATCGAAGGGATACCCGAACTGTTGACCAGCAAAAGGTAGGTACAAAAGCTCACCGGCCGCATAGCCGCACTGTCAAGGTTTATCTCACGATCGTCGGACAGATGCCACAAATTCTTCAACATCCACAAAAATACAACGGACTCCGGTGGAACTCAGAATGTATCGAAGCCTTGAGAGAATTGAAGGCGTATCTGTCCTCACCCCCACTGCTCGCCAAAGCCGAAACCGGTGAATGCCTGCTAGTATACCTGGTTGTATCAGAAGTAGAGGTAAGTGCAGTACTCATCCACGAAAATAAAGGTAAGCAATCTCCAATCTATTATATTAGTAAGACTCTAGTCGACGCTGAAATGAAGTACTCGTACCTCGAGAAGCTGGACCTGGCACTGGTCACGGCTTCACGAAAGCTCAGACCATACTTTCAATGCCACCCATATCGATCGTCACGACCTTTCCCCTTAGAAGTATCCTACATAATCCCAAACTATCGGGAAGATTGGCCAAGTTAGCCATCGAACTAAGCGAGCACGATATCACGTATCAGCTGCGAACATCGATAAAGTCGCAAGTGCTAGCAAACTTCGTCGCCGATTTCAGCGCTAAGATAATGCTTGAAGTCGAATAGGAAGCCTCTCGTATGAGTCTCTTCAACCCGGACTATGAGTCCTACATACTGAGGTCGCCTCTAACGTGTCAGGATCAGGACTAGGACTCGTACTTGAGGTCCCGACAGGCGAAGTAATCTGCCAATCTAATTGATGCCCAGATATGACTAACAATGAGGCCGAGTATGAGGCCGTCATTGCAGAACTCAAACTAGACCTCAAATATGAGGTCTGACGAGTCATCGTCTGGTGCGATTTGCAACTTGTGGTCAACTAAGTGATAGGGACTTATCAGATCAAGGAGCCGAGACTACAAAAATAACAAACAGAAATCCATAAACTACTGTCAGAGTTCGATGAATATCATCTCGACCAAATACCTCAAGCCCAAAATATCGAAGCAGATGGCCTTGCCAAGCTAGCAGTGGAAACAAAAACATAAATGAAAGGAACACCGTCGTCACATTACTTCACTCGTCATTAGACCAACTTGAGGTACACTCTGTAAACCTAACCTGGTTCTGGCGCAACCATATTATAACTTACTGGAGGGAATTCTCCTGGCAAAGAAAAAAGAAGCAAGAAAGCTTTGAATGCAGGCATATAGGTACAACGTCATTGACAACGACCTGTACAAAAGGACGTTCGGCGACCCTTTGGCAAAATTCCTAGGATCAAACCAAATCAGGCGAGTACTCGAAGAAGTACACGAAGGCCATTGCGGTTCCCATACTAGAAATCGAGCACTCGTCAGGTGCCTCATACGGGTCGGCTACTATTGACCCACCATGAAAATAAAAGTCGCAGACTTCGTCAAAAAGTGAGAGCAATGTCAAAAGTACGCCCCCATGATACACCAAGAAGGCGAACATCTCCATTCAGTCATGTCACCCTGGCCATTCATCAAATGGGGAATGGACATCATATGGCCACTCCCAGCCGGGCGAGGTAATGTACGTTTCCTTTTAGTTTTGACTGACTACTTCTCTAAATGGGTGGAAGCAGGAGCCTTCGCTCAAATATGCGAACAAGAAGTCATCACATTCATATGGAGAGATATAATATGCCGCTTCGACATCCTAAAGGAAATCAGTTGTGATAACGGACCACAGTTCATCGGAAAAAAGATCGCCGAGTTCTTCGAGAAATGGAACATCAAGCGCATAATCTCCACGCCATATCATCCCGCCGGAAATGGCCAGGCTGAATCCTCGAACAAAACTATATTGAACATCATGAAAAAGAAACTAGAGGACGCCAAGGGACTGTGGCCAGAAATGCTACCAGAAGTGCTATGGGCATATCGCACTACGCCAAAAACAAGCACAGGAGAAACTCCATATGTTACACCCCATGTTTTCGTACGTGAGAGTACATCGTAAGTCAATTGATGTAAGCTCAGAAATAAGATTCTATTTGATGTAATATAAAGTAAATTAATAATGTTACATTGGAGGTTACAAATATTTAATATCATGAATAACGAGTACCAAGAGGGTTGGAAAGCTTAGAAGCTAAACCAATTGAAGAAAATAAGTTTCGTCGAAAGTCCACGAGTTTGGAATGTTATAACATGTACTTTAGCGTGAGACTATGGTTCATTACATGATAAGGAGGTTATGCTATGAGTTAATTTTTATCGTATGATAGTTGTGTTATACGTTTTGAAGTCAAGCAAGTGGTGGAACAAAAGTTGGCAAAGGTCTTCACAAGTTACACTCATAATATGCTTAACATTAGGTCAAATGTAATTGAGATTTTCTCCATATATACTTGGAAATAAGGGATGATCTACCTACCAAACTGAATATCTACGAGTCTAGTTTCCAACTCATTAAACCGTTCATCGATACAACATAGGAGTAGAGAGATATTTTCCATTTCGCGAGACTGCGCAGTCATCAAAGTGACAAGTAGGTGGATCACTAGAGCTTTTTGAGCAATACATTTCATGTATTATATGAGGTCTTATTGGGACATATTATATACTAAATTGAAGGTCTTGGAATATAGTTTCCAACACTCTTAATCATTCGTTCATACGACATCAGGATAAAAAGATATAAGCGTCGGAAGATGGACCAATCCTAGGGTGCCAAGCTAACACCTCTTTGACTTTTCCAAACTTGATATATATAAATATTAGATCGGATTTCTATTCATTATTAAGAATAAAACTACCAGATAACACCCATAAACATAACCTCAAGCTATCTTTTAGGTTTTCAAAGAAGAATATCATCCCGGGGATGAAATCGAGAAGCAATAACATCAAAACGATCCCTACGACGTAAGTGTCATTATACCGCCTCTTCTTTTTCTTTGTAGTTAGATTTTTGGAAGTTACTTCATAGTTAATAAATGTCTAATATCTGTATTTAAGTGTTTAAATATCAATGAAGTTTGATAAATGTGTTTCCTAATAGTTAGAACTCACGGGACGGTGATCGGAAGCCGTGAGTTCGAGTTATTTGACTTGTAGCGGACTATTTTGTGTTGCTGTTGGGCTGCGTGTTTTACTACTATTTTGTGGAGTTTTGGAGGAGGAAGGGTTGTGAGATGGTCATTCGTTGTAACATTTCCAGGTCGTTTGACACGACTACGGTGGTCGTCTTATGTGTGAAGTGATTAGGTTGTGTGTGGACTATTTTGGGAGGATCAATATGATTATTATTGATGTTGTTTGTGATGTTAGGTGATTGTTTTTTACTTGTGTGAATTCATATAAATAGGGGAGGTGTTTTCCGTTTCATCATAGGTTGTGGTCGATACATAATAGTTATGACGCTTAAACGATAACGATAGTGTCATTTCTCTTATTGTAGATTAAGGAGTTGTGAAATTTGTGTAGCTTGAGGTTGGGACAGTATATACAAGGTATGTGAGGCTATACCCTTCCTTCTTTTGCACGNGATGTTGAGGTTGCTTCTATTATTCTTATGTTAAGGCTAAGATCCGTCCTTCCTTTCAGCACGAATTCTGGTAAATTCCTAAGACGCCAAATGTGGTATTTTACTATTCTATTGCTAGAAACACCTTCTGAGAAAGGCATAGGGATCGTAGCTGAAGTATTTTCATGATGCTATTAGGTTGATATTCCACGCGTTCGGTTAAATAGGGTATTCGACATCTATATATGTCATTTTTCGGCTTTCTTAACTATATGTCCATATATATGAATTCTTATTCGTATTTGGGTTGTGTGACTTAAAAATAAAGGCATTTAGTATTTGCGATCAGTCATTCTTCCTTGTTAAAGTGTATTTTAAAAATCTAAAGCTATACGTCGATTTCTAAAAATCTCAAATATAATTTTCAATGTTTAAACTACTAAAACACTTGATTTTTGAAATACTTTCTTTTACTAATTATCAAGAAATA
>ML241714.1:36969-61385 GCA_005239495.1 Nicotiana undulata
AGCACCTTAAGCTTTTTATGAACATCTTCAGAGTTAAGTTATCTTTCTAAAAGTCGAGTTAAGTTTTCAAGCTTATTCAAAAAACATATGAGGTTCCACGAGACATTTGTATGCGATACGAAGGTGATTATGAGATTATGAGAATAAGAGTGTCAATGAGCCAAGATTGGCTAAGTTCTTGTTATGGCCTATTATGTGCATTCAAAGTTCATATCATACATGGCATATTATGCATGGACTTCGAGCTATAATCGGAGGTAAGGGGCCTATTTGCCCGAAAGACTATATATATTGTACAGATAGCCACAGGTTGGCAATATGATACCGGTTAGCTACCGGGAGAGACCGCCATTGCTAGCATTTGGTTGGGTATGTCATGCATTTGCATCAATATATATGTATTCACGACATACGATTACACGAGCATACCATGCATATTTGATTACTATGAGGTCGGATGTCAGCCATGGAGGCTATCAGAGTTTCAGTGTCAGGTGGTATCTCTATTACCCTTTTTACATCAGCTATGTATGGTTCTACTTTCTGCCTTACATACCAGTACATTTTCAATTCGTACTGATGTCCCTTGCCTGGGGACACTGCATTTTTGTTTCGTGCGTGCAGGTCCAGGTAGGGACTCTGATCGACCCCTCCGCTAGGATTTTGGGGTTCAGCTGTGAGTTGGTAAGCTCCACCTCTTCCTGGAGCTTTCATAGGATGGTTACTTTTGTTGTACAGTTTAGGTATAGTCGGGGCCTTGTTCCGACAGTGCTTATGATACTCTTAGAGGCTATGGTGGACACAGTATTCTGGGTTTCTTTTTGCAGCTTTCAGTCTCCAGCCCATAGGCTTGGCATGTATATATATATGTGTGTAGGCATGTATGTCTTCAGTCGCGGCCTCGTCGGCCAGCTAGTACTTTATTATTTTGGCTTGTCTACCTTTGTTTATATGACTTATTGTTATTCGGGTCATGACCTTAACGGTCCAGGCTTAGTATTTCAGATGTTGTGCTGCCCGATCTGTTGGGCCCCCAGTTTAGTTAGCTAGTATGTTTAGTGGCTAACTCGATCAAATACAGTATCGAGTGCCAGTCGTGCCTCCCCTAGTTTGGGGGNAATGTATGTCTTCAGTCGCAACCTCGTCGTCCAGCTAGTACTTTATTATTTTGGCTTGTCTACCTTTTTTTATATGGCTTATTGTTATTCAGATCATGACCTTAACGGTCCAGGCTTAGTATTTCAGATGTTGTGTTGCTCGATCTGTTGGGCCCCCAGTTTAGTTAGCTAGTATGTTCAGTGTCTAACTCGATCGAATACAGTATCGAGTGCCAGTCGTGCCTCCCCTAGTTTGAGGCGTGACACCATACTCCCTGGTCTACGACACGGACGCAGTCATACCAGTCGAGGTCGGAGAGCCAAGCCTAAGATACTCCAACGAAAGCGGATCGCGCAATGATGATAGCAGAAAACAAGATCTCAACGACATAGAAGAACGACGGGATATGGCATACATAAGGATGGTCGCCCAAAAACAAAGAGCAGAACGACACTACAACAAAAAGGCAAAAGTTCGACCACTCAAAGTCGGTGATTACGTCCTCAAGGCTAAAACACAGGCGAGCAAAGACCTGAAGGAGTGAAAACTAGGAACCAGTTGGGACGGACCATACAAGATCACCACAGCAGGCAGCAAAGGATCATTCCAGTTAGAAACAATGGAAGGGAAACTGTTGCCCAACAACTGGAACATCGCTCATCTCAAGTACTTCAACTTCTAAAACAGACGCCCTCTAAGTCGTACTCATTTTCCCTTACTCGGGTTTTATCCCCATAAGGGTTTTACCGGGGAGGTCTTTAATGAGGGGGTGCCTCGAAGTTCAAGATACTTATTCATCGCTCCGCCTATCGTCTACTCCAGCCGGACCAATGAAGGGACTAGGTAGAGAGAACTTCTCAAATGTATACAATGAACAAAGTATGTAGCATTCTCCTGTAACATTCTCCAATGAAGTTATAAATGAAGCAACACACAACTTTTCTTCGCACACATCCACAATAAACAAAGTATGTAGCATTCTCCGGTAACTTTCTCCAATGAAGTGAATAAACGAAGCAACACGCAACTTTTTCCGCAAAACTTCAAAACTATTCGACTCCACATACATTCGATCCTGCCCGAATACTTACACTTGACTTCGAATCAGTTACATTCAACTTAGAATAACATACATTCGACCTTGCTCGAATATGTACATTTGACCTCGCTCGAACATTTACGTTCGACCTCGCTCAAATATTTACATTCGACTTCGAATCACATACATTCGACCTCACTCGAACATTTATGTTCGACCTCGCTCGAATGCAAATGTTCGACCTCGCTCGAATATTTGCATTCGACCTCGCTCGAATATTTACATCGACCTCGCTCGAATATTTATGTTCGACCTCGGTCGAATATTTATGTTCGACCTCGCTCGAATATTTGCATTCGACCTCGCTCGAATATTTACATTTGACCCCGCTCGAATATTTACACGTTATCGAGTCATTTACATTCAACTACGAATCACCTGCATTCGACCCCGCTCGAACATTTACATTTGAATCATCTTCAGTCGACGTCAAATCAGTCACATTCGACGTCGCCCAAATCCATTATATTTGACTTTTCCTGAAGTAGCTACACTCGATGAACGGCCATTGATTGGACCTGAACCATCCGACGAGCGACCCACAAAGAATAACATCTCAACAAAATAAGGCAAGAAACAAGAAAGCAAAGCATGCAACGAAAGAAAACCATTACATTACAAACCAATCAGGTTACAAAACTCGCCATCTTTTTACAACGGGCCTGAGTACACCCTCACAAAAGCAAAAACAAAAAGAGCACCAAAAAATTTGAGTAACAGACACAAAGTCGCATCGTCCCCTTCAGCATATTCATCACCATACCAAGGATCAAAAGCGAGCCCATCTAGTGCATCATCATTATCATCATCATCCCCACCAGGCAAGTCGAGAGCATAGCCATAAGCCTCACGAGTTTCCCGCGCTTTGCCATGATCGTCTACAAGTTCCTCCTCAGAAACCTTTCCTTCGGTCCTCAATGACCTGAACATGTCCAACTGAGCCTCAGCATGGACTCATATCTCATATAGCTCCTGCAGTATACTTGACTTGGCAGAAGCTTGAGGAACCGACAGACGGGCCGATTGCTCTCTCTCAGCCTTCAAAACCATCATCTGCTCGTTCAAACTTGCTAGCTTGTCTTCCAGACCCCCAACCTGCTCCTCCAGGCTCGCCACTGTGAGCACCGAAGTCTCTGTTTCGCCAGCCCGCACAAGTCTACAGACACGCATGGTCCCCGCTAAGGCCGCCGCCTCCGCTATAGAGGTTGTCCTATCCCCCTCCGCTCTTTCCAGCTCAGCCCTCAGGTGCCAACCCTCGCCTAGAGGTTCGAGTTCTCCGCTATCACTCCCTTCCATAGTTCGAGCTCGTCTTCCTTGGATTTCAACGCCTCTTCCAGCTCGCTACATCGGCTAATGGCCCTCAATATTTCCTCATCCTTCTCTTTTAGCTCCTCATTCTTCCCCCTAGTCTCATCACGCAGTTCTCGGAACTGCATGTCCTCGCCAACGCTCCGGACCACCTTTCGGTACTCTGAGTGGTACTCCTTTTACTTGGAATCCATCCTCCTATACTGAATCACCCTCTCCTCCTCTCGTCGGTCACACTTGATATCAAGGATGAGAGTCTAACAAATAAAGGAAGAAGTCAGCTAAGACAGTAATATTAACGAAGCATATAAAGCATAACTAGAGTACTCACCCGCAAGGCCATCCTAGATATGTCAAGGGAAATATCGGCATCCCTTAATGTCTGCAGAGTCTTGTTCTCAGCCTCGGAACACAAAGGGGCGAACGATGGCGCCACATGCTCAGTATCAACCAGGAGGTTGAAGTCCACAAGTATAACTATGTGAAAATTAGAACCCTCCGTCCTAATCTCCACACGGGTTCTCCTTTCAGTAAAGACCCTCGCCTTGTCGGAATCGATATCGGAACCCGAGTCGACCTCCCCCATGTCAGGGTCACCATGCCGCTTCGCGTCTGATGAAGAACGACCACCTACTATCTATGAAAACTCCATGTCACCATAGGCCTCCTCCGACCTGGAATGCCTCTCTCCCGTGACGTACTGGGGGGTAGCACCCGTCTCCTCATCCAGAACATCCTCTAACCTCACACTAAGAACCGAAGTCCTTTTCGACCCTTCCACGGCTACGACTTTGCATGTCTTTATCCTTCGCCTCTTCCTCGGTGACGATTCCTCTTCATGAGAAGGTTCATCGGTGAGGAAGAGGGCTTGTTGAGGCAGAACGTCGCCTGAAATGGCCGTGTCAGGGGGAACAGACCCCTCTGTCCGTCAAATCCCAGCTCCGCCTCTTGAGGATTTGACTAAGGCGAACTCCCTTGTAATCGAAGCCGCCTTTTGACGGAAGGCGAGAGTAGGCGTGTTCGCTTTCTTAGAAGCCCGCTGACCTGATACGTAAATGATGAGTCTGAAGATGTTAAGGATCTCAACCAAAATGAAATAAACAGGATACTTACGAGGGGGAGTTTCAGACCATAGCGTTTGTAAAAGGAAGACCAGTCGCGGATCCCCACGATGTGAGGCAATACACGAGCCAACCAATCTTCCATGTCCAGGACGATGTAAGCAGAGTGTTTCACAGTTGTGAACAAGAAGGCGTAAATGAACCATAAAGGATAGAAAACGAAAAAGTGCGAAATGACAGAAGGTACGAGATAACACTTACGTTGGTAGTTCCACTTTTCGGGAAACCCGGTCAGGTCCGCCACCAGCTGATCAGTTGTGACGAAGAAGTACTTGCGCCAGAATAATCGACTAGCCTTGTCATCCATCCCAGCCACCAGTCCTTTTGTCCCACGATTTCTTAAGTGTATCATGGTAACACGGAGGAAAGTAGGTGAGAATAAATGTAACAGATGGCGAAGGTCGACTCCGCAGCCAGCCAGCTCTGCATACTTAGTCAACATTAAGAAGATCTTGTAGCAGTAAGGAGAGAGCTGCGCTGGACAGGCGTTGTAGAAATGGCAAAATTCTTCAGCCAGCTTGGGAAGTGGAAAAGTATAGCCGATGGTAAGCGGATAGACAGAAGGCATAGAGACCAGGATGGTGAACCTGGACCGTGTCACCTCCCGCGGCGACGATCTCTATGTGAGAAGGGATGCGGTATTTGGCTCGCATCTCCGCCAGCTCAGCCTCCCCCGTTTCAGAAAGCTCGAGTTCAGGGGCAGGACCAGGCCCCCTGGGGAAGTCGTTCCTAATTGCAGGGTTCTTTGGAATCACCTCATCAACGGAAGGGAAGCTATCGTCCCCCTCAATTGGAACTCTTTCATCGGTAAGAAGAATAACCACCTTCAAGGGAGCGGCATCAGAAATATCATCATGACTATGGGAAGAAGCCGACATTATGATTATAGTGGATCGTAGAAAAAGAGGTGAGGATCAAGAAAGGGGCTAAAGAAGTCAGGAGCAAGAGTCCACAGAAGAGAAGAAGGGGAAGCGCAAAAGGTATTGGTAGGAAGGGAGATGGTGAAAGTTTTGAATGAAGAAACCCTCACCTATTTATAGGATTGGTTAGCCTCAAAATTGAGTCCAAAAGCCACCTGCAAGCACAATAATCAAAGCACCAACAACGCAAGAATTGCATGGGGAAGATGCACAATGATGGCGCGCGTGACAATGACATCACCTGACGTCACTTGCACCGGTTACAACCTTAACAGACGTCAACTACCTGGTTACGACCAAATTTCTTTCATAACAGACACATAGTTATCCGCTCACCAAGGACGACGTGCCCACGACCTTGATAAGCTAAGGGACTAACTGTATTGATCAAAATTTGGATTAGCTTTTGTGATGGCAGCGGCCGAGGTCGAAGTGTAGCTCGACCAACAATTAGGAGCCAGTGGTCCTAACTCAAACGAAGTCGAGCAGAAGACTTTAGTGACGAT
Source organism: Nicotiana undulata (assembly GCA_005239495.1). Classification (NCBI taxonomy): domain Eukaryota; kingdom Viridiplantae; phylum Streptophyta; class Magnoliopsida; order Solanales; family Solanaceae; genus Nicotiana; species Nicotiana undulata. The sequence goes on from ML241714.1 coordinate 43,022, forward strand.
AGCCCAGTTTTAAATTAAAGACGGGGAATATCCCTTGTACTTTTTAGGATTTCTTAAAGGATGTCTCCTATATATAGAACACTAGGGGAAGAAAAAAGGCATCGGTGAATCTCGGAAAGAACATTCTGTATTATTGATTATTGAAAGAATATACACTTCTTATCTCATCTATTGATTCCTAAATTAAGAAACACCTTTTTATATGCAAGATCCAAGAACTCAGTATTTCACTCACGTTGTATATCATTTACTCCGCTGACAACAAGACAGTTGATACTCAACACTTGGTATTCGGACGTATAATCATCTGTTATTACATTTATTGCCATTGCATGCATTCATTTCATATTCAATCGTGTACTCATTGTCAATCATTGTTAGCATCCCGGTTCAACATTTAATATCACAGTGTTTCTACTCCGTTCATTAGCCTTTACATTCATAGATTTAATAGTTATTAAGTTTAACTAGGATTAACCTACCATCTTAGCTTAACAAACCTCATAAGTGTATTATCATATTTTTGGTAAAACAAAAACGTCATGTAAGAGGAAACGGCAACAACAACAACAACAACAATAGAATAACTGCAGGAGGTTGTTAGAACAAAGCAACTACTTTAGATTTTAGCTTGCTAGAAGAAAAGGAGGCAATGAGAATTTTGGAAGAAGAGAGGCAAATATCAGAGATCTTTTTGTTTTTCTTCTCATATCTGATTTATACTGGTAGCTAGCTAGTTTTACGACGTGGAACACGACAATTGGTTTCCATAATGGAACTAGTCTTAACGACCATTAATTAATTAAGGCTGCATTGCTCAATATCATGTCAACTCTAGCCATCTGAGTCAACATTTGGAACCCACATTTGAATTGATAGAGATTTGTGTCCACCTATCATAACGTGATACATAAAAGAATCCTGTAGTGTGTAGGACAGTGCTATTTACACTTTGTAGAGAAAAGCAAAGATTGAATATTACTCTACTAGTATTGCATTTCTTGAGAATATTCCAATTCTCCGGATTTTATTCAAGTCAAAATTAATTTATAGTAGGCCGTGCATAATTTGGTAAATACCGAATTATCGTACCGAAATCAGAAATTTTGATATTTGGTATTCGATATTATTGTATTTGGTATGGTATTTGGTTAAAGTGTTTAAAATAATTTGGTATTGAGTATGATATTTGGTATTTGAAAATAAAAGACCGAAATACTGGTACCGTACCGAAATATATATTATATTACATAATACACATATTATTAATTATAAAATAAATATAAAAAATCTAAAATTTACTTTCTTTTATTTCATAAGTTCATCAATTAACTCTAAGCAAGTATAACAAGACATTCTAATGACCAATTTTATTCTTTTATGTACCATTTTCTCTCTCTAGGTTGATATTTGCCGGTTTTGGACAAAAAATTTGTCAACAAACATTTTTAGTTTTGCACTTTTGAGTGTTTTAATTAAGAATATTACCGTCTATGACTCTACGCACTAGTTAGTATTCAACCGGAATAAATCGAAACTGAAAGGAGAAAAACCGAACCATACCGAATTAAATTAGGTACGGTAGTGGTATAGCATTTTAAGAAACCGAATACCGAAAATACCGAACTGAAATATCTAAATATCGTACCGTACCAACCAACGAACGCCCCTAATTTATCGTATGTAGTTTTAGGAACATGTATAAGTCCTAAATACAATACACTTAAGAGGAAAACGATCTTCAATATTTTCATCTTAGCATTGACTTTTGTATTTTTCTAAAACTATTTTAAAGACGTTTATTTAGCCGAAAGTTTATTGAAAATAATTTATCTATCTCAGGTAGGAGTATGTATCTCATCCTCCCCAGACTCCACTAGTGAGATCACATTAAGCATGTTGTTTTTGTTATTGTTATTGTTATTGTTGAACAGGAAAAAAAAACTCAATCGTAATTTAATTTATGGTAAATTTTAGAGTTATAAAATTTTAAGGCTCCAATGGTACTCAAATTGAAATTTTACATCAAGGTTTCGAGAAGAATTGAAATGGCACTCACTCGAAAAGAAAGGGAATGAAAACCTAATGAAGGCAACTTAATTAATTAATTTGAATAAACTTCAAATTGAAAGAGTGCGCATGCATAAATGATATTACAACTTTATATTTCCGTCCAAAATATATTTAACAACGAAGATTAATTGGAAGAAGAAAAAAAACGTGAAAAACATCATAGATTGGGAAAGCTTTGGGAGAATATCATGCTTTATAGACATACACATAACACACTTATATATAGGAAAAGAAAATTAGTTAGAAGGAAAGTAGAAATCAACTTAGCTTAACAAATAATCACTTGAAACCAAAGAAAGGAATATCATACTCTTTTTCTTTTTTCGTGGGGTTGCATTGTACTAGGGTTAGATGCCTTATACAAAACGTATACTCTACGAATATGCCACACACATGACACTTAGCTACTTTCCACCAATAACAGTATGAGTTCTTCAATCACTTGGATGGCAGTTTTTTTTTTTTTTTCTTTTTAACTTGAATCGCATTAATCAGCTAATAATTATAACAAAGGGCCCATTTAATGTAAGTAGCTACTTATCCCACCAATAATAACGTAAGTTCAATCACTTGAATGGCATTAATCGGCTCATAAATTCAACGGTCCGTCCACGAGTGACAAATGACCACTTAATTAATCTATTTACTTAATCGTACTAAAGTTTGTTATACATCATTACCAATGGGCCAATATAGTGTAATAATGGTTCTACACGCCGTTTAGGAATAAGAAATTGTAAGAACGATTAATATTAGGGTGTTTTACGTCTAATCTACAATCTCTTACTTATTTATGTTGTGTGATCTGAACAAACGTTGAGAATATACGGTAAATAATTATACCTCCAATTCCATGACAAATAAATGTTGAAAAATATATATAACTGATAAATTTGGGTGATGAAGGAAACATCAACTTGTCAGACTAATAATAAATTAAATAATTAAATAAAGTTAAGAGTTCAAATAAGTACTAGGACGTTTAACTTTAGAAAGTCATATAAACTGAAATGAAGTTTGAGGAAAACATTTTCTTAGTCAATATATTTGTTGTATAATTGAATTGAAAAGTAATTCTAACTTTAATAGACCAAATAATAACTAATGCGTACGAGAAAATGCTATGACTTTATGTAAAGGAACTCTTTTAGCCAAAAAAAAAAAAAAGAACTCTAAAACTGTTGAATGAAAATTTTAGTCAAACGGCTGCCAATTAGAACTATTGGCCATTGAGTTCTCGAATTGTTATAAATAACAACAAACACAATGCAAAAAGATTAATACTACGTTAAAGTTAAACCGACGAAAAAGTTGTGTCGTTAGGTAAAGGCATCTCAATTTTGACCCCAAATCCAACTATCTATTTATCTAAAATGGACCCCCACCTCCCTCCCCCTCCCTGGTCGGCAATTACCGCCGGCAACCAAACCAGGCCGATTTTAATTTTATATGAAACTATTATTATTTAAACGCTAAATTCTTTATAAATGATAACTCAATAAAAATTGAATTTATATTTTACAAAAATTAATGTTCTAACTTCTAACTCTCCTGCTCCAAAATTGTCATTTTCTGTGGGTAATTTCTTTAAAAAAAATTATAATTTTTTTGCTTTTATAATGAGGTACGTCGAGATTTTATATGGTACACGGTTGATTAGAAAAGTGAAAAATCATTTCAATATAAGTGCCAGTACCTTTTTTATTTGTCGGTTGCGTTGTATCTATGCGGTTGTTAAAAGATAAACGGGCACTAGCTTATACCTATATTTCATTGCTACGTATTCTATACTTTTATCTGTACGTTCTTCCTCTGATATTTGAGAAAGAAAGAAAAAGTGGGTTAAAAAAAAGTGAAATTGCACTGATTTTGCACTAGGGCCTATTCGTTCCACGTCTAAAGATGCCACGAATTGCTTTTAATAAATATTCAAGGTTCATTACTTAAAGGAGAAAAGCGGTGGGGTGGGGGGTGGGGGTGGGCAGGCAAAAGAAAGTTGAAAGTGAATTACTTTAGAAAATTGATTGTTTTTCTTAAGTAAAATAAATGAAAGTAAGAAGCTACAATTGGGAGAACCTAATCAGAGGTCATTTAGTTCCAAATGAAAAAAAAAAAAAAAAAATTCGTCGAGAAAGCTTTCTCTTTTACTGTGCCTTAGATGACGGGAGTTTAAGATAGGGTTTGACCATAGATTTTTAAATTTGTTTTGAAATTTTTAATTTGGGTGAAATTTGATTTGAAGATGAAAATGTGTTTGGACATCAGTTTTCAAAACATATTTTCCCAATTTATTTTGGAAAAACAAGAAACATTACTTATACTCACAAGTTCTAAAAATATCACAAATACCCAACATGTCACGCCCCAAACCGAGGGACGAGCAGCGCCTAATCGGATGAACCCAGTCAAGCGGACCTGGATTGCCTTTCCTACCTAACGCATTACCCCATGTTCATAATATACATTGTTCCATAAGAATTAGCCAATTCAGATACAAAGTACGATTTACAACATAAGTTCATTTTCCTCTTTTAACTTCCAACATTTGATAATCCAAAAACATATATAATACATACAACATTTTCGATGGGATCTACAATTACGAGTGAGTACAACTATCGCCCAAATATACATACATATATTTATAACCCACACGGTGCCTACGGAGCCTCTAAGAGTACTAGGAGTTTTACATAAACTTGCCGGCAACAAGGCCCCGGCTATACCTTTTACAACATAAGCAAAAGAGAATGGTATAGTCCACACACGGCCCCGAGAGGAAATTGGGCTCACCAGAACTGCTGAAAAGATGAAGAGGAGGCACCACTAACGGCTGCTGAGCTACCTGCTATGGAACCACCTACATCCATTTAAAAGATGTAGCGCCCCCGGCAGAAGGGACATTAGTACTGTTGAATAGTACTAGTATGTATGAACAAAATTTATTCTAAGTAAAATCAAATAGTACACAATTGGAGGACAGTTAGGACGACCACACAGATACCACATAAATATACAGAAAATCACAATAAAGATTTCACAGTTACTCATTTCAATTATTCATTCGTTCACATTTCACCCTTATTACTTCGTGTTGCGACGTGCAACCCGATCCCACCGTACATTCATATTTCACCCTTGTTATCTCTCCACCCTTATTACTTCGTGTTGCGACGTGTAATCTGATCCCACCGTACAGTCACATTTGATAGCAACAACAACCAATCAATTAAATCACAGGGGTTTTCATCATCAAGAACATAAGTTCATATCAACCCATAACTATGTGAAATCAAGGCACAGTGATCCTTACCAAACAGTGATTCATATATGGTGTTGCCAAAATTATTTAACTCAACTAATTCAATTCATAATTTTTGTTCATCATGTACCACACACGATCTTTAGCAATTAAATACATTCCCACATTAGGGTACATTAACATTCTTTCATTTAGTAGGACATACTCCCATATCGACATATTTGAACATTTAACAAGCCTCACACATCATAGGATCAGCACAGAGAATCACCCTTCACAATCTCACTTAGCATGGTAATCAACTAAGAAAAAAAACGGGGGATGAAATCTTACACCTCAACACAGCCGGGCAATCAATTCACATATGCTCAAGCAAGAAATTCTTATTGTGTCCTCGGACACCAACAAGGTGACTCTACAAAGATTAAATTTTGCCATACATACCTCGAATCGGAATTCCCCCTTTAGTTTCTATCACAATTCATCGAACCGTCTAGCACCGTCAATCTATTCCACAATGTGACATATTTCGTTTTAGAATTAGGAGCCATGAACATAACTCAGCTCATTTAGGCATTTAATCAAACACTATGTGGTCCCTTTGATTAATTAATCCCCTTTTTAGTGAAAGATTACTCTAACTAGCTTTCTTTTACTAGGTCATGGAAGATTATTCACATGCATGCAAGTCTTATTTTTCATTCTCAAGAACCAACCTATGTGTGCTTCATTCTAACTAAAATCTGAGAATTAAAGGGAAATGGGGTGGGGACTTACCTCTTAGAGTGAAGAAGATGAAGATTAATTGATAATTTCCGGGCTTGAGCGACGTTTGAAGAATCAATTTGGGGAAAATGGGGACTTCTCTCTCTAGAACCCACTCTCACTTCTCTCTATTTTGTTAAGATGCATGTTAAAAATGAAGGGGAGGGGTGTTTTATTAAACTGGGGGTCAGGTACAAAAATTAGAATTTAGAGGCCCCAAAGCAGAAATGTGGTCAGGAATGCGATCGCATTCCTGTTATGCGGTCCGCATTCCTGTCGCATAATTAGCCCCCAAATGGGCCAAAATTGGAAAACAAACTGCCCAGGTATGCGACCACTATGCGGTCCGCATACCTGTAATGCGATCGCATAGTGCGTCGCATAACCTCCCTCGCAAAAACAATGGGGCACGAATGCGACAACTATGCGGTCCGCATTCCCAAAATGCAATCGCATTCTGAGCCGCATAGTTGTCCTTAATTTGGACAGTAGGTTGTCCAGGTATGCGACCACTATGCGATCCGCATACCTGTTATGCGATCGCATAGTGCGTCGCAAAACCACGCAATTCTGGAAAATTTTATCTTTTAAGTCTTGGGGTACTTTTCAATCCTAAAGGTCCGAACCGCGGCGTATAACAACATAGGGACCCACTCGGGCATTATTTTAGACATGAATTTTTATGGGTCTTTACACAACAATACCATTATCAATAATATTCATTATATTATCGCAAACCATAGTCCTGAACATAATTAAATTTGGTACAAAATTATCATTTTTATAATGAACTACATGATACACTATCAGATGACCGAGAAGACGAAGCAACATTGTTACAAAATAATAAATGGTAGGCTCTTTTATAAAATATAAAAAGTTTGGGGCAATTTTAAAAAATGTAATAGTTATATTTTGGCCCAAAACCAGCTCTTGAACTGGTTTTGGGATTTGGGATTTAGGATTTTTCCAAATTGTAGGCAAAACCTATGGCCAAACATGTGTGTCGCACCCCCCTTTTTCTCTCCTTGCGGATAGTCAGGGTTTTCGACATTATTGGGACAACTCGTTTCCTTTTTGGGAAAAGGGGATATAAGGAATTGAAGAGTCGCCACCTAACGAATTAAGGTGCGTTAGTGCACCTATTACGGGTCATTTATAACACTAATTATACAACCAGAGATTGGGTAAGGGCTTGAAGTTACTTCAAAGGGAAGGTGTTAGGCACCCTTTGAAGTCCACAACAGTGGGTCCCGGCCAAACATACTTTGTGAATTAGTCAAGTAGCAAATAGACAGTCTGAGCACACATATGTAAAATAAGTAAGGTCTTAACAAATGAGCAGTCTAAGCACACATATCAAAAAGAAATTCTTAAACAAATAGGCAGTCTAAGCACACATATGTAAAGAGGGTAAAGGGGTCCTAAGTTGTTTATCCTATAGGATCATATCTATGCAATGCCCGGTAATCACTCCTCAATGAGGGGCTACACCTTGCATTAGCGCACATGTCATCATATCCTCTTACTACCCATTATCCCACCCCTTAGTGGTTATTAAGCGAGTTTTTAATTAACGAACTCTAGGCGTGATGTTACCCGTCCCTTCCTTGTGGTCCTGGAGGAGTTTAGGGCCTCTAAAACTGGGCAGTCCTAGACAATCCTAAGGTATTTAAAGGGTGAAAATCTAGGCGACAAACAAATAACATGTAGGACAGGCAAACAGGAGAAAGCAGATAAAAGGCTCATGTTTACCTCCACATGTATATAGGCAAATAAACAGCACGTCTCAAGCACAAATTAAGGTAATTTTAGAAAAATCCTAAGACAGGATTTCTAGATGAACATCAATACACAGAACACGCAACACTGTTTCAAAACTCAATGGCAGGGTCCTAATCAATTTGCCTACTGATTTTAAATCTTGTAAGACTTAAGCATTTTATAAGCAATCAGAACGCAGTTTCCAGTTTATATAGAAGGACTTTAATCATCTAAGGCTTGCCTAGGCATGAGACTATGCGCAATCACAGTCACAGGAGCTGTTAACAATTTTAGAAATTATTTAACCTACAAACATGCTGTTCTAGGTGACACAGATTTTTAACAGGTGATTTGTACCAATTTATGTTTAGAAACATGATATCTATACGCGGGGCTGTTTTTATACCTTTTCGTGGATAGTTACTCATTTTAACCGAAATGGACATGGTCAAACAAATGCAAACAGAGTTCCTAAAACATGGCGTCTAATGCATACGAGAGTGACATTTTATTAAGACATGATTATTAGCTTAGTAGCAGGAGCTCTAAGTGAAAATGCTTGTGCAAAATTAAAGCATGGAATAATGATATGTAGTATACTGAAGTAATAAACGTGAGGCCCTAAAAACAGGATATCTAATGCAGGTTTAACATAGTTTGTATGCAAGTGAACACATTAATCCTAGAACATGGCTTCTAATGCAAATTTGCAGAACATAAAGCATATAACATTTTTTTACCCATTTTTATACCCACAGTATCATACAACTACCCTCCTTTTTCACTAGTCACCCCAATATCTATTTACAATTAATTATTACAGACCAAAGATTGAATGAATTACATAAATGAAATATAGATTAACTATAGGGAGCCTAAAGTAGGCCCAAAGCAAACCTGGTGATGCCAGACCTTCAGTAGTCTCAAATACCAAGGATTTCATAGTCCAATTCATATTCAGGTGTGTCAGAGTTCCCTAAGGATCTCAAGGATCCCGGGCAGTGCTCACACCCAGACTTTCACAACAAGGATTGAGTAAGTGTAGTGTGGAAGGGCCAGCCCCAGTGTGCCAGAGTTCAGAGGGATCTCAATAGGATCCCAAGGCAGTACACACACTGGAGGGGCAGAACCTAGGGACTTAAGGGTAAAGTGAGAGTGCTTGACATAGTTTTGAAAAGTTTTGGATAAGAAAATAGTGTTGAAATGACTCTATAAGTAAAGAGGTTTTCTGAAAATAAGTAACTAATTTAGTAATGAAGCAGTTTGATAACAGTATAAAAACACTTTTGAAAATCAGCCAACAGCCTAGAACACTTAAGTCCAGCATCACTCAATAACAACTTTCACATAGGGATAGTTGGGAATTGGGGACACATAGAATACACATAAGTGTATAGCAGCAACACATAAATAACAGGGTGCACAGAAGTTTTCAAGAGTTTTATAGGATTAGAAATAGGTAGTAGAGACATAGAGCAAGGATAACAAAATAGTCATGTGGAAAATATATTAACACTGGACAAGTTAGACACACAACCAGAGTTACTTTAAGATACTAGAAAACTGAGCAAAGCAGATTAATCAAGAACCTAAGTGAACAGAATAGGCAAATATCACAAGTGTTCATAGTTTAAACATGCTAACATACTGAACAAACAGATTGAAACATGCTAGATGAAGCAGTAGGAAGGTTATTATAGATTGGACACACTAATCACAGATTTAACTGAACAAAATTCAAACATGCTAGGTGGAACAGTAACTAAGCAATGTAGTTTAGACATGCTAGTACATATTGGGCAAACAAGATAGTAGACAGGAGCAAGATTAGAACTCATAATCAATGAACTAAACAACCATGAAACACATAGAGTTTTAGACTTTGAAATTGAATCAGGACATACCATTTAGGGAGAGAAAACACAGAGTATAGAGAAGATGTTGTGCAATAACTAGCCTTGGCTTACAACCGGCTAGGTCAGTGGAGATTTGCAAGTAACAGAGAAGAACAGAGAGAGAGCTTTTAAGTGTAAGAGTATTTTTGAACTAATGTTCGTGTGTAGAAGTGAGAGAAGAGGAGAGTATATATAGTAGTTAAGAGCTAAACAGAATAAGGCAAAGAAATCAGTTATGCAGCAATTAAAGAAATTTACAGAATCAACCATGCATAAAATCAGTAAAGCCTTCCCTAATTAAGGGGTAATCAACCAACAGTAAAGGGAAGGACAGTATTTAAGGAAAGAGAAATCAAGTAAAATTTAAGTACATAGTGGGCAATTAGGGGTAAATAAACAAGGGTTTAATTAAGAAAACAAATTTTGAAGAATCTGTAAGTATCATAGTTAATCCAAATAAGGCAAGAAACTAAATAAGGTCGCAAATAAAGGAATAATCAAGAATCAGCATATATGTTTTAACGAAAAAAATCAGTGAATCAAAACTCAAAATAACACTGATTTAAAGGGAAAAATATAGGTTTTCCATGAATAAACAAATAGGCCAAGTATAAACACACAGGATCGGTCGAGAATAGAATCCCAAACCCTAAAAGAGACATACTAGGGTAAAAATCACAAGACATTGAATTAAGCTAAAGGAAAATCATGAGAATCAAAGGCATGGAACAAAAACAGTGCACAAGTAACACGGTCAAACTCAGAATCCAAACAAAAATGTCAAAAATTGGAGTTTTAGCATAAACTAGTTAGGGTTGAGGCAAACTCGACATAATTGGTCAAAAACACATAAGAATAGAAGATTAAACATTTAAAGTCAGAAAACGTTTTGGAGAAAAGGATTTTCAGGAAACCCTAGTTTAGGAAAATGGAAAGCCACTCGAAAAATCAGAAGATTTTCATAAAAACATGTGAAATAAGTTCGATCCATCTCAGATCTGTAAAGATTTGAGAAGTTCAAAGGACGAAATTAGGGTTTTAAAAAATAACACAGAGATGAAGACATAGGCTTAGAAATCCATATGTTTAAGGCGAAATAAGAAGATCTTACTCGAAATCGAACCAGAATGGCCTGAAACAGGCAAGAAGGAGCCAAGGCGTAAGCAGACTAGCCTTGATCCCTTGAGGACCTTAGAGACGGAGGTACCCATCATAGGAGAGGCCACTAAAGGCCTGGGATGGTGAGAAACCACCATGGACGGGGTAGATGAGTGACGACGAGGGAGAGTTAGGGTTAGGATTAGAGAGCATCTGAGAGAGAAGGGGAAGGGGTGACGGCGGGTGAGAGGAGAGAATGAGAGGTTGGGGGGGGGGGTCATTTAGGTTTAATTATGGTAGGAAGATTCTGGGCCGTTGATAAAAAATGATCAACGGTCAGGATTAAACAAGAATTGGGTCGGATAGGTAAGGGGTTTGGGCCTAGGGTCTTTTGGGCTGACTTATAAGGGTATTTGGGCTGGTTAATTAGGCTGAAATTGAAATTAAACAAGGCTATTTGTTAAATACCCCAAATAAATAAATTAAAATAATTACTAATTATAAAGATAAATTTCATGCATAGACAAATGGTTATTTAGTATTTAAAAAATACCAAGGACTAATTTCTGGTAAAATAACGCAAAAATTGTACGCATGGGCTATAATTGCAAAGTCATTGCAATTATAGCCAAAATATGTCAATTTGGCTATTTATGAAATAATTTGAACTTGATAGGACCATAAATAGTAATATTAAATCGATAAATATTTTTAAAATCATTTGTGATGTAATTTTGTAATTATTTATTAGAAATAAAATACTGGGTAAATTAATAAAAATGGAAAAATTATGGAAAAATACCAATTGACGCTAATGCATGATTTTGAAGACATATATGCATTTTAAAAACTATTTTGGGAAAATTTGGGTATCAATAATGTGTTTGCCAAATAAAACCCAAATTTATTTTGACAAAATCTATGGTCAAACGGGTCCTAAAATAGTTAGAGCCCTAATCCAAGTATCGAGGGCAAAAATAAAAAAAGCAAATCTGTAAAAGTTGTCAGATATATTATACCCATATTGAATTTCTATGTGATATTTGTAGGTTTTTTCTTTCGATTTAGTTCGATTTTACTTAAAAATAAATACCAAATCATTTTTTATTTAAGGGTATAATATAATAACAGTCAATAAAATAGGATGGAAATCGTGAAAGATTTGGATTTAAACAATAAGATAAAAATTAGAATATTTTACCTCCTATAGCAAAGGTATACGCTCTATTTATTATAAAATCAAAATTTCTTTGTAGCTACATTTTATATTTTATAGCAAAATAAGTATTTATGATATATACTACCATTGAGGCATGAAAACGCTATTTATGTTTCTCTCTCTCTTAGACATCGGACATACCTATTTTAAGGTGATTGTCGTTACTATATTCATGAATACATGGCAAGAATACATGTGAATACATGTGCATACACCTAGACCGTCCTGATTTTAGGCGCTTTTTACTGTTGTATTCATGAACACAGTGGCGCGAATACAACGATGTATACGGTCGAAAACGGGTATGTCTGATTTCGTAGGCTCGAGGAGCTGCCTTGAGGATAAGCTTATAATGGATCTGGCTCGAGCACGATGATAGAGTATGAAGCGTGAAGATCGAAACGCTCGCTGAGGATCGAGACCGAGCATGGCCTACGTCGAATAACGGCATGGCGAGATATTAGCAACCGGCCAAAGATCTCGGCGGAAATCTCGAAAGAAATTGAATCAAGCGGTTATTGACATCAACCATGAGATTTATTATCGTTATTAGAGTTTTACCGTATTTAGGATTCCTATATTATATAAAGAGGGTCCCCATTCATTTGTAACATCATACATTCACTGAAAATAATATACGCGTTGTTGTCTCTATTTACTTATTGTTGTTCTTTACTGTTCTTGTTACTTGATCTCGAGACCATCCCGAATCGAGGTCAAAAGTACTGCATAACACTGGTTTGATTGATTTTACTATTTAATTTATTCATTAAATTCACTGTTTATCAATTGGTATTGAATTAGATCACGTATCCTTAAAACCACAATACGAGTTTAATTGTTACTCGAATTTTAGGGTAAACAGTTTGGCGTCCGCCGTGGGGCTAAGGATAATAGTGATTGTTCAGTACTGATTCTGGTAAAATACATATTTTACACTTGTCTTTGTCAAGAACTTTTGCTTTCAGGTTGGAACATGTCAAACTCACAAATCCACACACGATGACAGTGGCCTCAGGCTTCACGGAGAGAACGAAAATATGATTGCTCCAAGAATTGAGGAGCCACAAGCTGATCTCGGAGGAGTACCGCTCATCAACCCAGTCGACGTCAGTTCACACGTTGCTCTGAAAGCAGATTTTGGCGCAGATATTGAGGGGAGCGTACACAGAGGAGGCCAATCTAATGGCCATGGTGTGCAGGGCAGAGGAGACGAAGGAATCAGTCTCCAAGTGATATTCGAAATGCTCCTGGATCAACAAACTGGCATTGCTCAGTTACAGAATCAACACAGAGTTCCAAATAGGGTCGATCCGGAGGTTACTCGCCGTACCGAACCAGTATTGGAAATATTGAGAGATAACACATCGGAGACTAATCCTGCCATAATGAAAATGCTCGAAGAGCTCATCAAGAGAATTGAATCAGGGGAGAAGAAGATCGAAGCCAATGATAAGAAGGTTGAGACTTACAACTCTCGAGTAGACCACATACCGGGGGAACCACCTATCCTGAAAGGAATGGATTCGAAGAAGATTGTGCAAAACCCCTTCCCTCCGAGTGCGGCTCCGAAGCTCATTCCGAAGAAGTTCCGTATGCTTGACATCCCCAAATATAACGGGACCACTGACCCCAATGAGCATGTTACCTCTTGCACATGCGCCATTAAGGGTAATGATTTGGAGGACGACGAGATCGAGTTTTCTGTTGTTGAAAAAGTTCTGAGAGAACCTGTCGAAGGGAGCAATGATTTTGTATCACAACCTGCCACCAAAGTCCACTGATTCATTCGCCATGTTGGCGGATTCTTTCGTAAAAGCACACATCGGGGCCATAAAGGTCGCAACAAGGAAATCAGACCTCTTCAAGGTAAAACAAAGGGATAATGAGATGCTAAGGGAGTTCTTGTCCCGATTCCAAATGGAACACATGGAGTTGCCACCGGTCACAGATGATTAGGCCATTCAAGTTTTCACCCAAGGGTTGAATGAAAGAAGTTCTATAGAATCATGCCAGTTGAAACAAAATTTGATCGAGTACCCAGCAGTAACTTGGGAAAATGTTAACAATCGATATCAATCGAAGATCAGGTTCGAGAACGACCAATTGGGAGCTCCTTCCGGTTCAGTACATCCAAACAGATCGACGGGTAAAAATCAGAGGGATGTCGATAGAGAGCCAAGGTCGAACAAAGATCGGTATCAACCATATATTGCAGATCGGAGGAACAATGGATCGGGACGCAATTCCACCCGAAATGATTGAAGAGGTGATCAAGGACAAAGTTCTCAGGGACTTATGAGTAAAACTGGCTTTGAAAAGTATGCAGATCCCACAGAGGCACCTCGTTTATTGGAGTACAACTTCAACGTCGATGCATCGGGCATTGTATCATCTATCGGAAGGATCAAAGACACTAGGTGGCCCAGAACTATACAAATCGATCCTTCTCAAAGGAACCCGAATTTAATGTGTAAGTACCATGGCACACACGATCATAGGACCGAAGATTGCAGGCAAATGAGGGACGAAGTAGCCCGTCTACTCTACGAGGGCCACCTTCGAGAGTTCCTCAGCGAACGAGCTAAGAATCACTTCAGGAAAAGGGACAACAACAGGAAGAATGAACAAGAAGAACCTCAACATGTCATTCATATGATCGTCGGCGGTGTCGACGTTCCACAAGGAACCATATTCAAACGGACTAAGGTGTCAATCACTAGAGAGAAACGGACTCGAGATTATGTGCCCGAAGGCACTTTATCATTCAATGACGAAGAAGCATAAGGCATTTTCCAGCCACACAACGATGCTCTGGTAATTTCTATCTTGTTAAATAAAGTTCAAGTTAAGCATGTTTAGTGGATTCAGGTAGCTCAGCAAACATCATCAGATCGAGGGTCGTGGAACATCTCGTCCTGCATGACCAAATTGTACATGCATCTCGAGTCCTAAACGACTTCAATATGGCCAGTGAAACAACCAAGGGGGATATTATCCTACCGGTGAACGTGGTCGAAACCATCCAAGATACTAAGTTCCATGTCATCGAAGGCGACATGAGATATAATGCACTGCTCGAAAGGCCTTGGATCCACAACATGAGGGCAGTACCGTCGACCCTCCACCAAATGATGAAGTTCTGACGACGGATGGTGTAAATTATACCATATACGAAGAAAATCATGCTACAAAGGAAATGTTTTCGGTCGATGAAGTAACACCGATCTCGACACTATCGACCTTGGAAAAATCGAGCACTAAAGGTAAACAAGCGATCAATATAAGGTCCATTCGGGAGGTAAAATACCCTGAATAGCTAGCCAATTTGGTTGTAGTCCCTAAAAAAGGGAACAAACTTAGAATGTGTGTAGACTGTAAGGACTTAAACAAAGCATGTCCGAAAGATTCCTTTCCACTGCCTAACATCGATCACATGATCGATGCCACGGCCGGACACGAGATCCTTACTTTTCTCGATGCCTATTCCGGGTACAATCAAATCCATATGGACCCGGAAGACCGAGAAAAGACTTCTTTTATCACTAGGTATGGAACATATTGTTATAATGTAATGCCTTTCTGGCTAAAACATGCGGGGGCTACATATCAACTCCTAGTAAATAAAATATTCGAAGAACAAATAGGTGATCAATGGAAGTTTACATTGATGACATGCTAGTTAAGTCCCTGCGCGCGGAGGACCACTTGGCTCATTTGCAGGAAACATTCGATATCTTAAGAAAATACAACATGAAGCTCAACCCCAAGAAATGTGCTTTCGGGGTAGGTTCGGGTAAATTCCTTAGCTTTATGGTATCAAACCAGGGGATCGATATCAACCCCGATAAGATCAAGGCCATCAAAAACATCACTGTCGTGGACAATGTAAAAGCCGTACAAAGGTTGACTGGACGGATAGCGGCCTTGGGACGATTCATCGAGGTCATCGGATCGAAGCCACAAGTTTTTCTCTTTACTCAAAAAGAAGAACGATTTCTCCTGGACTCCAGAGTATCAACATGCATTGGAGGAATTGAAGCGATATCTATCGATCCCATCACTGCTTCACACTCCGAAAGCAGATCAGAAACTTTACTTCTACTTGGCAGTATCCGAAATCGCGGTAAGTGGTGTCCTAGCTCGAGAAGAGCAAGGTACACAGTTTCTAGTTTATTATGTAAGCCGAACCTTAGGAGAAGCAGAAACCAGGTGTCCACATTTAGAAAAATTGTCACTCGCACTAATAAGCGCATCTAGAAAGTTAAAACCTTATTTTCAATGTCACCCCATATGTGTATTAACCACTTCCCACTCCGTAATGTTTTACACAATCCCGAACTATCGGGACGATTGGCCAAATGGGCCATCGAACTCAGTGGGTACGATATCAAATATCAACCCCGAACGGCCATCAAGTCTCAAATTTTAGCGGACTTCATGGCTGAATTCACACCAACCCTCTTACCTGAAGTTGAGAAGAAACTCTTAATGAAATCAGGTACATCATCAGGGGAATGGACCCTTTTCACAAACGGTGCTTCGAATATGAAGGGTTCTGGACTAGGCATCGTTTTGAAGCCGCCCACAGGTTGCATTATTAGGCAATCCATCAAAACCTCTAAATTGACTAAAAACGAGGTGGAATATGAGGTCATGATTGTAGGTCTTGAGCTAGCTAAAAGCTTGGGAGCATAAGTCATCGAAGCTAAGTGCGACTCATTACTGGTGGTGAACCAGGAGAACAAAACATTCGAAGTTCGAGAAGACAAGATGCAAAGGTACTTAGACAAATTGCAGGTAACTTTGCACCGTTTCAAGGAATGGACTCTACAACATGTATCTCGAGAACAAAACAGTGAGGCCGATGCACTTGCGAATTTGGGGTCATCGGTCGAAGAAGATGGGATTAGCTTGGGGACTGTCGTTCAACTTTCGTGATCCGTGATCGAGGAAGGACATGCCAAAATAAACTCTACAAGCTTAACCTGAGACTGGAGAAATAAATACATCGAGTACTTGAAGGATGGAAAGCTCCCATCAGACCCTAAAGAATCAAGGTCCCTATGAACTAAAGTTGCTCGTTTCACATTAGAAAAAGACGAAGCATTATACAGAAGGACATTCGATGGACCAATGGTAGTATGTCTGGGACAAGGAGACACCGATTATGTTCTATGAGAAGTCCATGAAGGCACTTGTGGGAACCATTCTGGCGCCGAGTCACTAATTCGCAAAGTCATTAGAGCAGGATACTACTGGGATAACATGGAAAACGACTCTAAGGAGTTTGTTCGAAGATGCGATAAATGTCAAAGGTTTGCACCGATGATCCACCAGCCCGGAGAACAACTTCAATCGATCTTATCCCCGTGTCCATTCATGAAATGGGGGATGGACATTGTCGGCCCGCTGCCATCAGCCCCAGGTAAAGCTAAATTCATTTTATTTATGACTGACTATTTCTCTAAATGGGTTGAAGCACAGGCTTTCGAGAAAGTGAGAGAGAAAGAAGTGATAGATTTCATCTGGGATCACATTGCATGTCGATTTGGGATACCAGCATAAATAGTATGCGACAATGGTAAACACTTTATCGGTAGCAAAGTAATGAAATTCCTCGAAGATCATAAAATAAAAAGGATATTGTTAACACTGTATCACCCTAGTGGGAACGAACAGGCTGAGTCGATGAATAAGACCATCATCCAAAACATGAAGAAAAGGTTGAACGAAGCTAAAGGGAAATGGAGAGAAATTTTTCCCGAAGTCCTTTCGGCATATCAAACAACATCGAAGTCCAGCACAAGAGCAACTCTATTTTCTTTAGTATACGGCTCCGAAGCCTTAATTCCGGTCGGAGAACCAAGCGTCAGGTTTCGACACACAACAGAGGAATCGAACCACGAGGCTATGAACACTAGCCTCGAGTTGTTAGATGAAAAATAAGAAGCTGCACTCGTTCGAATGGCCGCACAAAAGCAACGAATCGAAAGATACTACAATAGAAGAACTAACCTTCACCACTTAGGAGTCGAGGACTTAGTCCTAAGGGAAGTCACCATCAACACTCGAGATCCTAATTAAGGGAAGCTTGGCCCGAATTGGGAAGGACCCTACATAATCCTTGATATAGTCGGAAAAAGGTCTTATAAACTCGGAACTATGGGCGGCGGATCATTGCCAAACAATTGGAACATATCACTTCTCAAACAATATTATTGTTGAGGTATGATTTTCTCCTTTCTTTCATTCATATATATATATATATATATATATATATATATA
>ML241715.1:1463-22311 GCA_005239495.1 Nicotiana undulata
TTTGCCGGGGGCGCTACATTCTTGTGATGATTGTAGGTGGTTCTATAGCAGGTACTCCAGCCCACCGACAGTAGTGCCTCCTCTACGTCCTATCAGCTGTTTTGGTGAGCCCATCTCCTCTCGGGGCCCTGTGTGGTTCATGCCACCTATTCTTCCGTTTTTTTTTTGGTATTTGTGTAAGGTATAGTCGGAGCCTTGTTACCGGCAAGTATTATATAACTCATTCGTACTCTTAGAGGCTCCGTATACAGGAAATGTGGGTTATGTACATATGTATTTTGGGCAGTATGACTTGTAGACCACGTAAAGTAAAATTGTGTGTTATGTATATTTTGTAAGTATTGTACCACATGTTGGTAATGACAGAAATCTATGATTTAATTTCAGATTGTAAGAATATGTCTTAATTATAATTGAATAATATACATCGGAAATTTTAGGGTAATACGTGGGAGGGAAAAAGGAATCCAGGTCCGCTTGAATGGGGCTACCCGGTCGAGCGCCGGTCGTGTCCCTTGGTTTTGGGGCGTGACACCAGTGTGGGCACTGCCTAAGAGTCCATGAGACTCCTCCGAACTCTAACACATTGGGGCTGGCCCTTCCAAACTGCACAAAATTGTTACTCTTTAAAAAAAGGTCTTGGTGTATGCATTGCCCGGGGTCCCTGAGGCCCTTGGGAACTTTGATGCACCTGGACACTCTCTTAGACACTATGAGATATGGTACATTGGACTTGGTTGAAAGCCTGGTCCTCCAGATTTTTTTTGGGCATATCCAGGCTCCCTATAGTATAACATTATTTATTCTGTAATTCATTCATCGAATGGTCTGTAATAATAATTCTTGTAAAAACATATATTGGGAAATTAGTAAAAAGTGAGGGACTTCCATATACATTTTTTGGGGAAATCGGGTAGAAATCATGTTCTTAGGACTATTATGATTATTTACTAGCATTAGAAATCATTCTCCTAGGATTGTTATGATTAAATATATGCATTATAAAACCCATGCTTATAGGACTGTTTGTGCGCTAGAAAACATGTTTATAGGTGCATCATATCATTTGTTCTAAACTTCTGCTTTCTAAAGTTCTGCATATCCTGTCACTAGTTTGCTATTAATTCTGCCTAATAATCATATTCATTCTCCTATGTGTATTAGAAACCCTGCTTTGTGACTTTTATTGCACTTGTCTTAATACTATGGCTACATCATGCCAATAAGAAATACATATGAGAGCAGTCCCAACGCCTAGACATCATGTTTATAGAGATAAATATATAAAAATAGTTCTGTAACGTTTGTACCTAGATAACATGCCTATAGGACATAATGAACAAACAACCTATTTAAAATCGTTATTGGTTTATTAGGACTCTGATTAGCAATTAGATATCATGTTTAACGGACATCTCAGATCCTCGCCAAGACAAGCCTGTAGGACGACTAAAATCTTACAATAGTGAAATTGTGCTTTGTTTAATTACTTGTGAACTACCCAGATTCAACAAGCCCTAAAATAAGTAGGCAAACTGATTAGGTCTTCACTTCCTTGCTCTAATAAAATACTGCATACATTCTGCTTTTTGCTCGCCTAGATATCCTACTTTAGGACTCTTAAAGTGTCTGAAATACTGTTGTTTGAGACGCGTAATTGCCTGCTTATTTGTGGAGGTAAAAGCTAGCCTTAATTGTTCTTTTATCTGAAATTCCTATCTGTTTTGCTTGTTGCTTAGATTTATTCCTTTTAATAACCTTTAGGAAAGTCTAAATCCACCTTAACTAGAAGTCCTAAACACCTCCAGGACTGTAAGTATGGGACGGGTAATGCACGCATAGAACACGTTTAATTAGAATCGCTTATATAACCACTGAAGGGGAGGGTAATTGGGTAGTAAATGATATGATGAATTGTGCGCTAATGACACATGTAACACCTCTAATTGAGGAAAGCTTACCGGGTATTGCATAGAAGTGATCTTATAGGATAATAAACCTAGGACCCTTTATGCCTTTTTTATTCTTATGTGTTTAACTTGCTCCATTTCCTCAATGACCAATTCACAAAATGAGTTTGGCCGGGACCCACCATTGTGGACCTCGAGGAGCGCCTAACACCTCCCCTTCGAGATAAT
The DNA here is from genome assembly GCA_005239495.1 of Nicotiana undulata. Taxonomy (NCBI): domain Eukaryota; kingdom Viridiplantae; phylum Streptophyta; class Magnoliopsida; order Solanales; family Solanaceae; genus Nicotiana; species Nicotiana undulata. The sequence continues at coordinate 3,602 of ML241715.1, forward strand.
TTCAAGCCCTTACCCAATCTCTGGTAATGCAAATCGATTTTCATGAGTTATTTGCATTAGGTTCCCTAACGCACCTTAAATACGTTAGGTGGCGACTCTTCAATTTCCGTACCCCATTCCCAAAAGTAAATGAGTTGTTCCAAAGCATGTCAAAACTCGGACTCCGCGAGAGGAAAAAAGGGGCACCACAGCACGATGACTCTGCTGGGGATTCAGGCTTTTACCATAACAAATTTGCTTTGTGAATTAGTCTAAGCATGCTTTATTTCGTTGATACATGTGCACGCTCTCCCTTTCCCTTTACGTGAACTTAATTGTTTATCTTTCAAGCACTTATGATTTCCTTCACTACGAAACTGACTTGTCTCTTTGTTTTCTTTCTTACCGTCTTTCAATTATAAATACTGTATTTACTACTTTTCTAATGTGCAAATATGTGACAACATGCTATTTACTACATCATAAATCATGATCAACATCATATTCCACTCGTGCATAATCAATCCAATAGCAACGCTTGATGAGTGGTTGCGCTCTTCCAATATATCACTCTTTAAATTCGGAAAGGATTACTTGCGGTAAAACTAGTCGATCAGCAGTGCAATCGCCGGTTCAGTGCCTTTCCCCCTCAAGTCGTCCGCTTGTGGGTACCAGTCTAGACCGCCACAACAACTTTTACTCTGATTATACTGTGCATGCATCATGGCCAAACCCAGTCGGGTTAGTATGTTGTCCGCATAATAACCCTTTAAGACAAACCTTATCCAAAAGTCCACCGGGGTTTTCATAATCCTAACGGACTCTACCACGTTCTGTGCATTAATTTTGGAGAACCAAATGTCAATATGCTAATCATGGATGTATAAATAGTTGAATCAGGTGGTGGAAAAAGGCCTAACCTTTTTGTTTTGCAGAAAATGAGACACGAGGTCCACGGATTTGGCATGGCCAGCAACATACCACCACTACTAGTGGAATGGTGGGAAGATCTCTCCTTGAGTGATAAGAAACATGTGAGGAAATTCCTAGGAAACTTCCCATCCTTGTTAGACATTCAACAAAATAACATGCTGATTGAAGTTGCAACCGTATTTTGGGACAGTGAGAGGGCCGTATTTCATTTCGGGGACATAGAAATGACCCTGCTCCTTGAAGAAATCGGGGGATATGCTGGGCTACCTTGGGACAGCCCCGGGCTATTGGTACCGAAAAATCGCACTGGTAAGGGGTTTCTAAAGATGATGGGTCTAAAGAAGAACGCTGATCTAGAGTGCTTGAAAAAGTCTTATATACCCTTTGATTATTTGTATGAGAGATACGGTCATAGAAAATCTTACCGTATGTTCCATGATGAGTTTCCATCACCTCTTTAGGTCACATTCACCGCAGAGTTTTCGTGTTCATTATTTGCTTCTTGGGTATGATAGTGTTCCCAACGAAAGGGGAAAGAATTCAAACTAGATTGGCTATGGTCACCAAGACTCTAATGGAAGGAATCGAGGGACATACATACACCATAGTCCCTATGATTATAGTTGATATCTACCAGGCCTTGGACCACTGCCAGAAAGGGTCCCAACATTTCGAGGTTGCAATTTGCTGTTGTAGTTGTGGTTAATGGAGCATCTCTAGTGACGCTCCTCACTTAGTATTGATCCGTTTAAGGAGGATATACCCTTATGTTCCCATCAGGGTTATGAGGCAAGCAGGCAGGAATCAGATCGTACCACGGGTTGCAAAGATGAGTCATTTCCGAGCAGATTTTCAGGATGACGACATACACTACAGGTGCCAAGCTTAGTATATATTGCACTGCAAGATCATTGTGGATAAGAAACCATTGAGCCAGACAGATCATGTAGGGTATGAACCCTTTTACCCGTCAATGGTTGGAGGATAGCCTAGATGGGATAGTGAATCAAAGAACCGGTCGGGGAAACATGGTCATAGATGAAGATGTTGAGACCCAAGTCAAATACAAAAAATTAGGCAAGAGGATTCATGACTCTGAGGCTGAACATCTGGAGATACACGAGACGAACATGAGACTAATAAATGAATGGAAGGAAATGGCTATAACCTCCAATAGAAGGTTAGAATATCTTGAGCAGGGTTTGATGTAACAAGAGGGAAAGATAATAAAGAGGATCGACGACTACCATAATGCTGAAGGAAGCGAGGGAGGACATCACGCCAGAGCCTACCCGTTGCTGGGTCTGCGTGAACTGGGAAACTTGATCGATGGATCTAGGAGGACCAAGCCTAGGGAAGGTCCTTCTTGGAACAAGTAGAATAGATTTATTCGCTTTTATGAATGTAATAAGGCCAAGTGTGTCACGCCCCAAAATCTGAGGGGCGAGACTGGCGCCTAACCGAATAATTCCGGTCAAGAGGACCTAGATTGCCTTTCTTATCCCACGCGCTACCCCGTAGTTACAATATACGTTTTATAAATGAATTTGAAAAATTGATTCAAGATATGTATATATAAGTGTATTTTCTTTCTTTAAAGATTCAACATTCGATAATCCCAAAACACATGTGCTAAATACAACATTTCCGATGCGGAACCACGACTCTAATAAATACAACCACTACCCAAAATACATGTACAACCCACATAGTGTCTACGGAGCCTCTAAGAATACTAGGAGTTTACATAGATTTGCTGGCAACAAGGCCCCGGCTATACCTTTAGAGACACAACATATACAAAAGGAGATGCTATAGACTACACACGGCCCCGAGAGGAAGTGGGGCTCCCCAGAACTGCTGAAGAAATGAAGAGGAGGCACCAGTATCGGCGGTCAAAGCTACCTGCTATGGAACCACCTACATCCATATAAAAGATGTAGCGCCCCCGGCAAAAGGGACGTTAGTACCATTGAATAGTACTAGTATGTATGAACAAACTTCACTCTAAGTAAAATAAAAACAATGCACAGATAGGTGGCAGCCAAAGAAACCAAACAATTATTGTACAGAGATACAAGGAATCAAAAATGAGGTTTTCACAGTTTCTTATTTCAATTGTTCTCCTGTTGCAGCGCGCAACCCGATCCCACCTTACACACATATTCCACCCTTATTTCTTCTCATCATTCCACCATTATTTCTTCTGTTGCGACGTGCGACCCCGATCCCACCGTACAATCACATTCCACCCTTATTACTTCTCAACATATCATCCTTATTTCACCTGTTGTGGCGGGCAACCCGATCCCACCGGATATCATTTAGATAGCAACAACAATCAACAATTTAATCACAAGGATTTCTACCATCAAGAGTATAACTTTATAACAACCACACAACCATGTGAAAAAAAGTGCACAATAATCTTTACCAAGTAGTGAGTCATGTATGGTACGCCATTACCATTTAGATCAGTTAAATCAATTCACTATTCTTTCCCATCATTTACTACTCAACCCTTAGCACTTGGATAGATTCAACAATTTTGTAAAGAGCCGTAAAATTTGTTAACTAAATAAGATGCCCGAGTAGGTCCCCATGTTGTTATAACTGTAGGAATTCTTTAAGAAAATGGACCTTTTTGAAGTAAAAGTACCCCAGGATTGAAAAGATAAAATTTTCCAAAATTGTGTGGATCTGCGGTCCACTATGCAATCGCAGATCAGGTATGCGGACCGCATAGTAGTCGCATACCTGGACAGCTGCTGTCCATTTTGAGGACAGCTATGCAGCCCAAAATGCGATCGCATTTTGGAAATGTGGGCCGCATAGTTGTCGCATTCTTGATCCTCTATTTTTGCGGAGGAGGTTATGCGACACACTATGCGATCGCATAACGGGTATGCGAACCGCATAGTAATCGTATACCTGGGCAGTCTGTTTCCCTTTTTGGCCCAACTGAGGGCAATTTATGCGACAGGAATGCGGACCGCATAGAAGGAATGTGATCGCATTCCTGACCGCATTCCCTGCTTTGGGGCTTCTAAAATTTAATTTTTATACCTGACCCCCAACCTAATAAAACACCTACCCCTTTCATTTTATCGTCTGTTTGCCTAATTTATAGGGAAGGGAGAGTGAGTTTAGTGAGAGAAAGTCATATTCTTTACAAAATTGGTCCTCCATTTCTACTCAGGCGTGGAAATCTTCGAGTAGTCGTTGTCTTCTTTACCATAAGAAGTAAAGTTCTCACCCCATTTCTTCCATAAATTCTCTGAATATAGCTAAAATGGGACACACCTAGGTGGTTCTTGAAGATGATGGTTAAGACCTTGCATGCATGTGATTAACTTACCATAACCTAGTAAAGGGAAGCAAGTTAGAGTAATCTTTCACTAAAACGGGTTTAATTAATCTAAGGGATCACATAGTGTTTGATAAAATGCCCAAATGAGTTCATGATTTCTAATTTTAGGTCTAAACATGTCATCTTGTAAATTAGACTGAAGGCGTTAGAAGGTCCAGTGGTTTGAGAATAGATATTAAAGGGGAATTCCGACTCGAGGTATGTATGGCTAACTTTAATCTTTGTAGAGTTGCCTTGTTGGTGTCCGAGCATTCGGTATGAATTGCTGGTTCGATTATATTTGAATCGATTGTCCTATTGTGATAAGGTGAAGAATCGTGTTCTCTGAATGCCTTAAGTTGATTACCATGTCACCATGATACTTGAGATTGTGAAATATGATTCTTTATGCTTACCCCGTCATGTGCAAGACTCGTTATATGCTTGAACTTATCGGTATGAAAGGAAGTGTTACTAAATGAATGAAAATGGTAATGAACTCAATCGTTGAAGGTATCCAAGTGCTAAGGGCTGTGTAGTAAATGATGGAAAAGAAAGGTGAATTGATTTAACTGATCTAAATGGTTATGGCGTACTATACATGACTCACTGCTTGGAAAAGATTATTGTGCCCTTGATTTCACATGGTTGTTTGGTTGTTATGAATTTATACTCTTGTTGATAGAAATCCTAGTGATTAAATTATTGGTTGTTGTTGCTATCATTGTGATTGTACAGTAGGATCGGGTTGCGCACCGCAACAGGTGAAATAAGGATGATATGTTGAGAAGTAATAAGGGTGAAATGTGACTGTACGGTGCGATCGGGTTGCACGCCGCAACAGAAGAAATAAGGGTGGAATGATGATAAGTAATAAGGGTGGAATATGATTGTACGGTGGGATCGGGTTGCGCGCGGAAACAAGAGAACAATTGAAATAAGAAGCTGTGAAAACCTCATTTGTGATTCTCTATATTTCTGTGCAATAATTGTTTGGTTTCTTTGACCGCCTTCTATCTGTGCACTGCTTTGATTTTACTTAGAGTAAAGTTTGTTCATACATACTAGTACTATTCCATTGTACTAATGTCCCTTTTGCCGCAGGCGCTACATCTTTTATATGGAAGTAGGTGGTTCTATAGTAGGTAGCTCCGTCCGCCGATAGTGGTGCCTTCTCTTCACCCCTTCAGCAGTACTGGTGAGCCCCATTCCTCTCGGGGCCGTGCGTAGTCCATGTCATCTCTTTTGTATATTTTTTGTTCTTTTAAGGTATTGTAAGGACCCGTAAAATGTTTTTTGTTTAAAATAATGCCCGAATAAGTCCCCAAGTTGTTATAACTGTAGAAATTCTTAAAACGGACCTTGATTGTGTAAAGTACCCCAGAATTTGAAAGATAAAATTTTCCAGAGATTGTGTTGTTATGCGACGTACTATGCGATCACATAACGTGTATGCGGACCGCATAATGGTCGTATACCTGGGCAGACTTCAGCCCAAATTAAGGACAACTATGCGATCCAGAATGCGATCGTATTCTGGTTATGCGGACCGCATAGTTGTCGCATTCTTTCCCATTGGTTTTTAGTGAGGAAGGTTATGCGACGCACTATGCGATCGCATAATGTGTATGTGGACCGCATAGTGGTCGCATACCTACTTAGTGTTTTTAGTTTTGGCCCATCTTGAGGGCCATTCTGCGACATATCTGCGGACCGCATGTTAGGAATGCGATCGCATTCCTAACCACATTCCGTGTCGGGGCTCCTAATTTATAATTTTAAAACCCGACCCCCTGTTCAATAAAACACCCCTCCCCTTCATTTTAAACCATTTTCTGACTAAGATTAGAGAGAGAAAAAGAGAGTTCTTGAAATAAAGGGGTTTCAACATCACCCATTTAGTTTTCCACAATCACTCAATCCCGGGAATATTCGAGTCATTGTTTTCTTCACTTAAAGAGGTAAGTCCCCACCCCATTTCCCTTAAATTTCCAGACTTTGGTTAATAAGTAGAACTCCCCTAAAGGAGTTCTTGAAGATAAAAGAGAAGAACCTTGCATTCATGTCCATTAATTGTCGCAATCTAGTAAAAGGAAGTGGATTAGGGTTAATATTCATAAATAAGGGGTTAGAAATCTAAGGGGTCATATAGTATTCGATAAAATGCCTAAGCGAGTTTGAATTGTGTTCATGATTCCCAATATAAGATAAATGTGTTGCATTATGAATTAGATTGACGTTGCTTGACGTTCCGGTGATTTGTGATAGAAATTAAAAAGGGAAAATTTGACACAAGGTATGTATGGCTAATTTTAACCTTTGTAAAATCTTCTTGTTGGTGTTCGAGCATACGGTATGTGTACTTTGTTTGAGATTATGTGAATTGATTGCTCTAATGTGTTGAGACGTAGGATTCTATTCTCTGATTGTCCTAGCTGATTTCCATACCACCGTGATATGTGAGGTTGTGAAAATTGTGATTCCTTGTGGTTACTCTATCACGTGCAAAGCTCGTTAACAGTTGAGTACCTCGGTGTGAAAGGATGTACTACTAAATGAAAGAAATGATAACGAATCCAATTGTTGAATGTATCTAAGTGCTAAATTCTGTGTAGTAAATAATGGAAAGGAAACGTGGATAACTAATTGAGCTTTATGTTGATGGCATACTGTATATGATTCACTGTTGGATAAAGATTTCTGTTGCCGTTATTTTATATGGTTATTTGGTTGTTACGAATGAATATCCTTGATGATGAGAATCTTTGTGATTGAATTGTTGGTTGATATTGCTATTAAATGCATTGTTGAACGTATCAAAGGGCTAAAGGTTGTGTAGCGAATGATGAATGTAAATATGGACTGATTTTATTGAGTTAAATGATTGTGGCAACACCATATATGAATTGCTGATTGGTAATGATAATTGTGCCTTGATTTCACATAGTTGATTGTTGATATGAACTTATATTCTTCATGATGAAGATCCTTGTGATTTAAATTGGTGGTGATTGTTGATTGTCCGGTGGGATCGGGTTGCACGCCGCAACACGGAGTAATAAAGGTGGACGAGGTAATAAGGGTGAGAGAAGGTAATAAGGGTAGTCAAGGTAATAAGGATGGAATGTGATCATTATCACTATTGAAATAAAAATCTATGAAACTCTTGAATACGGAGGTGTTGAAAAAGAAAAGGGGAATCTGTGAAACTCTTGATTGTGGTTATCTCGATTTCTGTGCAATGCTTGTTGGATTATATTAACTGTCTCTTATCTGTGTACTGTTTGATTGTACTTGGGGTAAAGTTTGTTCATACATACTAGTATTATTCCACAGTCCTAACGTCCCTTTTGTCGGGGGCACTACATCTTTTATATGGATGTAGGTGGTTACATAGCAGGTAGCTCAGCCCGCCGTTAGTGGTGCCTCCTCTTAATCACCTTAGCAGTTGTGGTGAGCCCCTCTTCTCCTCGGGGCCGTGTGTTGATTAAACCACCCTTTTTTGCTTATGTTATAAAGGTATAGCCGGGGCCTTGTCACCAGCAAGTTATGTAAAATCCCTAGTATTCGTAGAGGCTCCATAGACATGATGTGGGTGTATATATATATTTTTTGGGTAGTAACTGTACGTACTCAGAAACCGTGGTTCATGTTAGGAACTTATGTTTGTACCTTGTATGTTTGGATATCAATCGTTGAAATGCTAAAAAAAAGGAAAAACGGAATTATGTTGTAAAATGTACTTTGAACCTAAATTCGGCTAACTCACATGAAATAATGTATGTATGAACGCGGGGTAATACGTTGGGCAGGAAAGGCAATCCAGGTCCGCTTGACTGAGTTCATCCGATTAGGCGCCGGTCTCGTCCCTCGATTCTGGGGCATGAAAAACTTTGTATCAAAACCTAAGGTTTTAAAAGTGTCTTAGGATGTCCTGAAGTCGTGTCTAGTAGAGCCCTTCTTATCGGTGTGTTGTCGACCACATCTATAATGAGGGGGCTGCATAGACATTTAAGAAAATACCCTTTCATTGTTACTCTGTATCGTGTGATGGAGTGAAAGGTGAGAATGTCTTTATCTAATTCGTGCGTTGACCTAATTTTCAGTAAATGGCGCCCAAGAAGAGAGCTCAACTCGGCCTAGAGGCCAATTCCACCCCGAGTGTGGCCATACATCCTTTATCTGATGGTGCGGGTGAGAATGATTCCCCGGCCTTGAATCTGCCTGACTCTTCCGTGCCAGGCCAGTCTATCCCTATTCCTACTCCAGCGGAGGGTACTGAAATCCCTCTAGCTGATGTTCCGGATCCTTCTTCAGTTCCAGCTTCCGGTCCCAGTATTTTTGATGGGGACCTCAGGGAGGCTTTTCAGATGTTGACTCAGTTAGTGGCCTCCCAGGCCCAAAGATCTCAGGCTGCCCCTGCGTCCTCTAGCGAGCAAGGGGATTCTTCAGGTTCTAGGGTTAACCAGTTTCTCCGGTTAGCCCCTCCAGAGTTCACATGCACCGACCTAGAGGCCGATCCTCAAGATTTTATAGATGAAATGTACAAGACTCTCCGGGTTATGAAGGCTACGGAAATAGAGGGAGTTGAGTTGGCTTCCCATCGTCTAAAGGGAGCAGCATATTCATGGTTTGAGATGTGGGAGAGTTCTCGTGGAGAGGGGAGCCCTCCAATGAGGTGGGTCGAGTTCGTAGATGCTTTCATGGATCATATCTTGCCTACCGAGACTAAGGCAGCCCGTGCTGCAGAGTTTGAGGTCCTTAAGTAGGGCCACATGAGTGTGTGGGAGTACCATATGGAGTTTGTGCGCTTGTCAAAGTATACTACCCACATGATGCCGACTATGGAGGCCAGAGTTCGTCGGTTTGTTCGGGGCCTTGGTCCCTTGGTTGTCAATGAGGCTGCTACAGTTGCTTTGCATTCGGATATGAACTACGGGAAGATTGTGGGTTTTGCCCAGGCTACGGAGGCTCGGAAATTGAAGATAAGGTTAGAGAGAGAGAGTAGTAGTAGGGCCCGGTCAGCGGGCAACCCTGGGAGCTCGGTTGGAGGTGGGAGATCAGCCCTTGGGAGAGGGTCATCAGGACCATCTTAGTCCTATGCTCAGTCCTCAGCCAGTGCGCCGCTATCAGGGCACAGTTATCAACAGGGAGGTCGCTTTGGGCCCGGTTCAGATAGCAGGAGGTTCAACCAGTCTGGTCGTTATGGTGGGAGGTTTCGCCAGCAGCTGAGGGCCCTATGCTCTAAGTGTGGGAGGTTCCATTCTGAGCCATGTTACTTGGATATTCCGGTATGCTTCAGATGCGGACTGAGAGGTCATACCCAGTGGAATTGTCGTGCACCCAGTCAGGGCACGGGTAGGGGCACTGTTCAGCCGTCCGGTTCTTCAGCCGCTACATCTTCATCACGCCCTCCAACTCCAGTAGGGTGCGGTGCAGCTAGGGGTAGAGCACGGGGCCAAGGGGGACCCCATTGATTCTATGCCTTGAGTGGTCGCCAGAGTGCGGAGGCTTCTCCAAATGTTGTCACAGGTATTCTGTCTGTGCAAACGCTTAATGTTTATGCTCTTATTGATCCTGGGTCCTTTTTGTCATATGTTACTCCATTTATTGCTACGAGTTTTGGGAGTAAACCCGAACAACTTCTTGAGCCGTTCTCAGTATCGACTCCAGTTGGTGATTCCATTACGGCCGCGCGAGTCTATAGGAATTGTGTTGTCACGATGTGTGGTCGAGATTCCACGGTCGATCTTATTGAATTAAAGATGTTATATTTTGATGTTATCATGGGAATGGATTGGCTTTACTCGTGCTTTGCTAGACTCGACTGCCGAACCAGAATTATGAGGCTCGAATTTCCTAACGAGCCCGTCATTGAATGGGAAGGGAATGATTTTGTGCCGAGAGGTAGGTTTATTTCCTATCTTAAGGCATCCAAAATGATCAGGAAAGGATGCATCTATCATTTGGTTCGGGTTGCGGACACCACCTCAGAGGTGCTTGCTCTCGAGTCCGTGTCGGTTGTGAATGAGTTTCTGGAAGTGTTTCCGGATGAGTTACCTGGGATTCCGCCAGATAGAGAGATTGATTTCGGGATTGATGTATTGCCATATACGCACCCAATATCTATTCCACCGTACAAAATGGCGCTAGTGGAATTGATAGAGTTAAAGGAGCAATTGAAAGATCTATTAGAAAAAGGTTTCATTCGGCCAAGTGTGTCGCCTTGGGGCACACCGAATCTTTTTGTCAGAAAGAAAGATGGATCGCTTCGAATGTGTATTGATTATCGGCAACTCAACAAGGTCACCATCGAGAATAACTATCCACTGACTCAGATAGATGATTTGTTCGATCACTTGCAAGGTGCTAGGTTCTTCTCAAAGATTGATTTACGGTCAGGGTAACACCAGTTAAAGATCAGGGAGCAGGATATTCCTAAGACTGCCTTCAGGACTCGTTATGGGCACTTTGAATTTTTGGTCATGTCTTTTGGGCTAACCAATGCCCCAACATCCTTTATGGATCTTATGAATCGGGTTTTCAAGCCGTTTCTTGACTCCTTCGTGATAGTTTTCATTGATGATATCCTTGTTTATTGGCGAAGTCAGGAAGATCATGCTAATAACCTTAGGGCAGTTCTACAGACTCTTCATCAGCACCAGTTGTATGCAAAATTTTCGAAATGTGAGTTTTGGCTAGAATCAGTCACCTTTTTGAGACATATTGTTTCTAGAGAAGGGATTCAGGTTGATCCCCAGAAGATTGCGACAGTGAAAGATTGGCCTAGACCAACGACGCCAACAGAGATCCGCAGTTTCTTGGGTGTAGCTGGATATTATTGGAGGTTTGTGGAGGGATTCTCTACCCTCACCTCCCCATTGACTAAACGGACACAGAAAGTAGTTAAGTTTCAGTGGTCCGATGCTTGTGAAAAGCGTTTCCAAGAATTGAAGTAGAGATTGACTTCGACACCAGTGTTAACATAGCCAGAAAGTTCGTAGGGATTCGTGGTTTATTGTGATGCTTCAAGAGTTGGTTTGGGGTGTGTATTGATGCAATGTGGTAAAGTTATAGCGTATGCTTCAAGACAGCTCAAGAATCACGAGAAGAATTATCCGACGCATGATTTGGAGCTCACGACAGTTGTGTTTCCATTGAAAATTTAGCGGTATTATCTTTATGGGGTCCATGTGGACGTGTTCACAGACCACAAGAGTCTTCAGTACCTATTCAAATAGAAGGAGTTGAATTTAAGGCAATGAAGGTGGTTATAATTGCTCAAAGATTATGATATGAATATTTTGTACCATCCAGGAAAGGCGAATGTGGTAGCCGACGCTCTTAGTCAGAAATCCATGGGTAGTTTGGCACATTTAGAGGTCGGTCAGAGGCCTTTAGCTCGAGAGGTTCATCAGTTGGCCAGTCTTGGGGTCTGTCTTTCGACCTCAGATGAGGGGAATGTCGTGGTGCGAAATGGAGTGGAGTCTTCGCTTGTAACGGAAGTCAAGGAAAAGAATTTCAGAGACCCAGCACCGATACAATTGAGGGAAGCAATTTTAAATCACAAAACTTCAGCTTTTTCACTCGGCAATGATGACGGTGTCTTGCGGTGTCAGGGGAGGCTATTTGTTCTAGATGTGGATGATCTTCGAGAGAAGGTAATGGAAGAGGCTCATAATTCCAGGTATTTTATTCACCAAGGTTCTACGAAAATGTATCACGATCTCAAGGAGATTTATTGGTGGAATGGTATGAAGAGGGGTGTGGCGGACTTGGTGTCTAGATGTCCGAATTGTCAGCAGGTAAAGGCCAAGCATCAGAGGCCCGGTGGGCTTACTCAGATTATGGAAATACCGATGTGGAAATGGGAGATGATTAATATGGACTTCGTGGTAGGGTTACCTCGCACTCAGCGCAAGTTCGACTCAATTTGGGTGATAGTGGATCCACTCACGAAATCAGCTCACTTCTTGCTAATCAAGTCCACCGATACTGCAGAACAGTACGCTCAGTTGTATATCAAGGAAATAGTCAGACTTCATGTCACTCCAGTTTCTATTATCTCGGATCGAGGGGCCCAGTTCACAGCAAACGTTTTAAGGAAATTTCAGCAAGGTTTGGGTACTCAGGTAACTCTCAGCACAACTTTCCACCCACAGACGGACGGTCAAGCGGAGCAGACTATTCAGACGCTTGAGGATATGTTGCGGGCTTGTGTTTTGGATTTCAAGGGTAGCTGGGATGATCACTTGCCGCTTATAGAATTTGCTTACAATAACAACTTCCATGTTAGTATTCAGATAGCCCTATTTAAGGCATTGTACAGAAGTAGATGTAGATCTCCTATCGGATGGTTTGAGGTTGGTGAGGCAGAACTGATAGGGCCAGATCTTGTGCACCAAGCTATTGAAAAAGTTAGAGTCATTCAGGAAAGGATGAAAACTGTTCAAAGTCGTCAGAAATCCTATGCGGATGTTCGTCGTAGAGATTTAGAGTTTCAAGTAGATGATTGGGTATTCTTGAAGGTATCTCCCATGAAGGGAGTCATGGGGTTTGGAAGGAAGGGAAATTGAGCCCAAGGTATGTCGGGCCGTATCGGATCGCTCAAAGGGTAGGGCAAGTCGTGTATAGGCTGTAATTGCCCCCTAAAATTTCATTAGTGCACCTGGTATTCCACGTGTCTATGTTGAAGAAGGTAATTGGAGATCCTTCCGCCATCGTGCCAGTTGAGACGATTGAGGTTAGTGCAGAATTGTCATATGAGGAGGTTCCGATTGCTATTCTTGATAGGCAAGTCTGTAGATTGAGAAACAAAGAAATTGCTTATGTTAAAGTGTTGTGGCGAAGTCAGCAAGTCGAGGAAGCCACGTGGGAAGCGAAAAATGAAATGAAAGAAAAATATCCCCAATTGTTTGAAAAAGTCTAGTGGTGATCGTGAGAATCGACATCTCTAGGTGAATTCACCCTAGTGTTTGGTCTTGTCTCACCCTCCTAATTTCCTTGTTATTGTAACATCCCAAATTGTGCCATAGCTGTGCATGTTATGATTATTTGAGAAATGTGCAGCTCTTTGTAGCAATCTAAAATTTTGTGCAATTCATGTGGTAGTTAGATGATATGAACACTGTGGTGTTGACTAAATTATGTATAAGCAGGTTGAAGAAATTGAACTATGTATGATTTGATGGGATAACTGAAGTGTGTGCAAATGGTTAGAGTAAGTCAAACTATGTGAAACTCATGTGGTGGTTAAAATATTAATAGAAGTGTAGATTGGTAATGATTTTACTGAAGTATATACATTGCATGTGGAAGCAATTGACTATATGCAAGTTGTTGAGGTAACAATGTTATATACAAGTTGTTAGAATAACAACATAATGTAGCATTAATTGGAATGTGTTTTCGAGGGCTCTCTGACAGGTAGATAAGCCTAATTACAGAGGAAACTCTGGCGAAATATTCTGAAAATATTGGAGTTAGTGTAAATCTAGAAGTTTGCATATCATGTTTTCAAAACCAAACAATTTCAAAAATCCTCATTCGAGGACGAATGATTTTCAAGGGGGGGGGGAGAATGTAAGGACCCGTAAAAAATATTTTGTTTAAAATAATGCCCGAATAAGTCCCCGAGTTGTTATAACTGTAGAAATTCTTAAAACGGACCTTGATTGTGTAAAGTACCCCGGAATTTGAAAGATAAAATTTTCCAGAAATTGTGTTATTATGCGACGCACTATGCGATTGCATAACGTGTATGTGGACCGCATAATGGTCGCATACCTGAGCACAGCCCAAATTAAGTACAACTATGGGGTCCAGAATGCGATCGCATTCTGGTTATGCGAACCGCATAGTTGTCGCATTCTTGCCCATTGGTTTTTGGTGAGGGAGGTTATGCGATGCACTATGCGATCGCATAACGTGTATGCGGACCGCATAGTCGTCGCATACCTGCTCAGTGTGTTTTTAGTTTTGGACCATCTTGAGGGCCATTCTGCGATCGGTATGCGGACCGTATGTCAGGAATGCGATCGCATTCCTGACCGCATTCCGTATCAGGGCTCCTAATTTCTAATTTTAAAATGCGACCCCCTGTTTAATAAAACACCCCTCCCCTTCATTTTTAACCATTTTCTGACTAAGAATAGAGAGAGAAAAAGAGAGTTCTTGAGAGAAAGTGGTTTCAACATCATCCATTTGGTTTTCCACAATCACTTAAGCCTAGGAATTTTCGAGTCATTGTCTTCTTCACTTAAAGAGGTAAGTCCCCACCCCATTTCCCTTAAATTTCAAGACTTTGGTTGATAAGTAGAACTCCCCTTGGAGTTCTTGAAGATAAAAGAGAAGAACCTTGCACACATGTCCATAAATTGTTGGAATCTTGTAAAAAGACGTGGGTTAGGGTTAATATTCATAAATAAGGGGTTAGAAATCTAAGGGGTCATATAGTATTCGATAAAATGCCTAAGCGAGTTCGAATTGTGTTCATGATTCCCAATTCTAAGATGAATGTGTTACATTATGAATTATATTGACGTTGCTTGACGGTCTGGTGATTTGTGATAGAAATTAAAAAGGGGAAATTCGACACAAGGTATGTATGGCTATTTTAACCTTTGTAGAATCTTCTTGTTGGTGTTCGAGCATATGGTATGTGTACTTTGTTTGAGATTATGTGAATTGATTGTTCTAATATGTTGAGACGTAAGATTATATTCTCTGATTGTCCTAGATGATTGCCATACCAGCGTGCTATGTGAGGTTGTGAAAATGGTGATTACTTGTGCTTACTCTATCACGTGCAAAGCTCGTTAACTGTTGAATACCTCGGTGTGAAAGGATGTACTACCAAACGAAAGAAATGATAACAAACCCAATTGTTGAATGTATCTAAGTGTTAAATGTTGTGTAGTAAATAATGGAAAGGAAACGTGGATAACTAATTGAGCTTTATGTTGATGGCATACTGTATATGATTCACTGTTGGATAAAGATTTCTATGGCCATGATTTCATATGGTTTTTTGGTTGTTACGCATGAATATCCTTGATGATGAGAATCTTTGTGATCGAATTGTTGGTTGATGTTGCTATTAAATGCATTGTTGAACGTATCGAAGGGCTAAAGGTTTTGTAGCGAATGATGAATGTAAATATGGACATATTTTATTGAGTTAAATGATTGTGGCAACACCATATATGAATTACTGATTGGTAATGATAATTGTGCCTTGATTTCACATAGTTGATTGTTGATATGAACTTATATTCTTCATGATGAAGATCCTTGTGATTTAAATTGGTGGTGATTGTTGATTGTCCGGTGGGATCGGGTTGCACGCCGCAACACAGAGTAATAAGGGTAGACGAGGTAATAAGGGTGAGAGAAGGTGATAAGGGTGGCCGAGGTAATAAGGATGGGATGTGATCATTATCACTATTGAAATGAAAATCTATGAAACGCTTGAATATGGAGGTGTTGAAAAAGAAAAGGGGAATCTGTGAAACTCTTGATTGTGGTTATCTCGATTTCTGTGCAATTCTTGTTGGATTCTATTAACTGTCTCTTATCTGTGTACTTCTTGATTGTACTTGGGTAAAGTTTGTTCATACATACTTGTACTATTCCACAGTACTAACGTCCCTTTTTCCGGGGGCACTACATCTTTTATATGGATGTAGGTGGTTCCATAGCAGGTAGCTCAGCCCGCCGTTAGTGGTGCCTCCTCTTCATCACCTCAGCAGTTGTGGTGAGCCCCTCTTCTCCTTGGGGCCGTGTGTGGATTAAACCACCCTCTTTTGCTTATGTTGTAAAGGTATAGTCGGGGCCTTGTCACCGGCAAGTTATGTAAAATCCCGAGTATTCGTAGAGGCTCCGTAGACATGATGTGGGTGTATATATGTATTTGTGGGTAGTAACTGTACATGCTCAGAAACCGTGGTTCATGTTAGGAACTTATATTTGTTCCTTGTATGTTTGCATATCAATCATTGAAATGCTAAAAAAAGGAAAAACGGAGTTATGTTATAAAATGTACTTTGAACCTAAATTCGGCTAACTCACATGAAATAATGTATGTATGAACGCAGGGTAATACGTTGGGCAGGAAAGGCAATCCAGGTCCTCTTGACTGGGTTCATCCGGTTAGGCGCCGGTCTCGTCCCTCGATTCTAGGGCGTGACAGGTATAGCCGGGGCCTTTGTGCCGGTAAGTATGTATACTCTTCTTCGTACCTTTAGAGGCTCCGTAGGCACTGTGTGGGTTGTATATATTTTGGGTAGTAGTTGTAATTATTCGTAATCGTTGCCTCCTATTGGAAATGTTGTGCTTAGTTTGTATATTTTGGGATTGGCCTAGGCCAACGACCCCAGCGGAGATCCACAGTTTCTTGGGTTAAGTTGGATATTATTGGAGGTTCGTGGAGGGATTCTCTACTCTCGCCTCCTCATTGACTAAGCTGACACAGAAAGCGGTTAAGCTTCAGTGGTCTGATGCTTGTGAAAAGAGTTTTCAAGAATTGAAATCAAGATTGACTTCGGCGCCAATGTTGACCTTGCCGGAAGGTTCAGAAGGGTTTTTGGTATATTTTGATGCTTCAAGGGTTGGTTTGGGCTGTGTATTGATTCAGTGTGGTAAGGTAATAGCGTATGCTTCTAGGAACCTCAAGAATCATGAGAAAAATTACCTGACACATGATTTGGAGCTCGCGGCGGTTGTGTTTGCATTGAAGATCTGGCGGCATTATCTTTGTGGGGTCCATGTGGACGTGTTCACAAACCACAAGATTCTTCAGTATTTATTCAAACAGAAGGAGTTGAACTTAAGGCTGCGGAGGTTGTTAGAATGTCTCAAGGATTATGATATGAATACTTTTTACCATCCAGGGAAGGCGAACGTGGTAGCCGACGCTCTTAGTCGGAATTCCATGGGTAGCTTGGTCCATTTGGAAGCAGGTCAGAGGCCTTTGGCTTGGGAGGTTTATTAGTTGGGCAGATTGGGGGTTTGTCTTTCATCCTCAGATGAAGGGAATGTCGTGGTGCATAATGGAGAGGAGTCTTTGCTTGTAGCGGAAGTCAAGGGAAAGCAATAGGGATCGAGCTTTGGAATAATTGAGAGAAGAAATTTTGAATCACAAGACTTCAGCATTTTCACTCGGCAATGATGACGGTGTTTTGCGGTGCCAAGTGAGGCTATGTGTAAGACCCCGAAAATGTTTGCCAAGCGATATAGGATTTCGAGGTGCCTGGTCGACTAATTATAATATTTTATTTGCTTTAAATATGATGTAAATGAATTGGATGTAATTAATAAGTGTATGAGTCATATAATAAGTGATGTGAGGTCCAAGGGTAAGCCTAAATCTAAGCCAAATGGGAAAATTTTATAATCGGCTAAAATTCTAAATGAGTTTGCACTAGCACACTCTTTGAAGGATCATATCTAATTGTGTATTAAGTATTATGTGATGAATATCATATCAAATGAAAGGTCTTCGAGTCTAGTTTCCAACGCTTCAAACTGTTCGTCATTTGGACATTCCTACGCAAAGTTATAGTCAAATTACCAAAAGCTGGAAAGACGCGATCCTGCGTCGAATCTGCGATCGCAGAATCAAAATGCGATTCGCATTTTTGATATGCGAACGCATATCAGGTCGCATACTGGGCCAGTGTTGCCCAATTTTGGGCACTGATTCTGCGATTCACTATGCGGCCCGCATGTGTGTTATGCGATCCATTATGCGATCGCATACCCTGTTTCGAAGGCTTATTTTTCCTATTTTTATAACCCGACCCCATTTTCATAAATAGTTTTAGGGGCTTTGTTTGGGGTTATTTTCTACAGATTTTAGAGAGAAATGAGAGCATATAGAGAGAGAAAGAAGGGGCCTGACTTAATAATCATCCAATTCTTGCTCAAGTCTTCAAGAATCAAGAAAGATAACCATAGATTGTCTTCCATCCGGGTAAGTTCTACTTCCAAAAAATCCATGCAAGAGGTTAAGAGTTCAAATATGTTGTGAGGGTTAGAAATAGGCCATGCATGTGGGACTAAGTTGTAATATGTGTTACTAAAGAACTAATTTGGGTAGTTCATGTTAATAATTGGGTGAAGAAAGAAGAGATTGCCATTTCCTAAGAGAGTTATTCCATGGGTAATCTTCCTAATTATTAATCGATTTAGGCTATCTCCTTATAGATTGTTATTGCTAGAGGTGTTGGTGAATTGTATAAACTTAAGGAAAAGCTCTTTGAGGTATGTATGGCTAACTTTAACCTTTGTAGAATCCCCTTGTTGGTGTCCGAGCATACGGTATGTGTACTTTGTTTGAGAATATGTGAATTGATTGTTCTAGTGTGTTGAGACTTAAGGTTTTATAATCTGATTGTCCTAGTTGATTGCCATACCACCATGCTATATGAGATTGTGAAAATGGTGATTC
>ML241718.1:4482-43061 GCA_005239495.1 Nicotiana undulata
TTTGCATTGAGTTGGGATCGTACGATGGTGAGTTAAGGAACGATACTGAGAACTAAAAAATGAATAACTGAGATAACAAGCTAAGATAATCATAGATAACGAGAAGGAAAAACAAGTGATACACATGATCAGTTTACAAAGAAAGGTTATGTTTAAGATCAGTTACATGTTTGTTGATTACATGTCCTTACTTGATGTATTTTTCTCACATGATTTATTGCTCAGCATGTACCTTATTTATTTATTTATGTACTGGACCTTAGTGAGTATGTATTCTACCTCTCGTCACTACTCTTTACGAGTTTAGACGGGATACTCACTGGGTACATATTTGATTATATGTACTCATGCTGCACTTTCTTTCTTTTTCTGCACTTGATTGTGCAGGTGTTGAAGTCCGTCCGTCTGCTGATAGGTATTGATCGCGGTGTCGCCCCATACGTTGAGTTGTCTTCTTGGCGTCATCCTGACAGCACCTCTGGATCCTTCTAGTTTCATTTTTCTCAGTCTTTTGTTCCAGACTACGGCTTGTATTTTTGTATATATATATTTCAGTTGTTGTATCTATGTAGCCGCCCGTTGACACTGTGACACTAGTCCTGGCACACACTTGTTGTAGTTATGTTGGTAATTTGGGGTTGTATATATTGGGCCTAGCTGTGGATTATCTTGTTTCTACGGCCTTACCCCATACCGTTGATTATATTCCGCACTTTTATTGTTATAGTTGTACGTTGGCTTGCCTAACCTCGACGTTAGGTGCCATCACGACCTGAACCGGTTTTGGGTCGTGACATAATTAATGATCCATACATTATGTAACCTTCATGCAACAGTTATGGTTACCCTTTGTAACGCCTCATTAATGTAATAATTAATCATTAATGGGAGATCATTGCAAGAATCAGACGTTATATTAAGAAANTTTTACTTTTACTTCTTTATTCAATATTATTTTCTTGATTATCAGTAACTCGTGTTCATCCTAAAAACAACTTTGGTCAAAGGATCTAATTTTTTGGTTTAACAAATTGGTTCCGTTACCGGAATCTGATAATCTTTGTTCACTTTTCCATTGATATCCTCTAAACTATGTCGAACTCCAACGACAACAACCAGCAGAGGAATGGAAACCCAGTTCCATCACCTCAAGGAACCCCGCGTTGTTCAAGGGAAACATCCCCAGAAAGATCTGATAACAACCGCAATAATAATGAGCAAACAGTAGAACAATATGGAATAAAGCAACTGATTGCAGAGTACGTGGGACAAGCTTTGCAAGAATTTGAAAGGGGATTACCAGCAGCACCACCTGCATCACTGACACCACCTCCAAACAATGCAATTACCGGGGAAATACTCAATCTGGATTGATAAACTCGACAAGGGGTGACACTCCTAATGAGTCTCTCGAAGCAAGACCAGATATGACTAGTAACTATGAATTACAAAATATACTGCAAACCATGCAAAAATAGATGAAGGAACAAACGATTGAATCGAGCAAATTCCTGGAGTACCACCTATTATCAAAGGTATTGATGTTGATAGATATTCTCAACAACCTTGGAAACCAAGCGCAACACCCTTGCCTATACCCAAGAAGTTTAAAATGTCTGACGTTCCCAAGTATGATGGAACAACTGATCCACGCGACTATGTGACCTCTTTTACTATTGGAGTAAAGGGCAACGACTTAACTAAACAGGTGATTGAATCAGTCCTTGTCAAAAAATTTGGAGAAACACTCACCAAAGGAGACCTAACATGGTATTCTCTTCTCCATGAAAATTCTATTGATTCTTTTGCTGAGCTTGTTGATTCGTTTATAAAAGCACACTTTGGTGCACAAAAAGTTGAGAAAAGAATGGAAGACATATTCAAAATAAATCAAGGAGACACGGAACTACTCCGTGAATTTGTAGACAGGTTCCAACGAGAAAGAATGCAATTACCCAGGGTGCCTGATAATTGGGTAGCCATGGCATTTGAAAGCAATCTAAATAACAAAAGCTCGGAAGCCACGAGGAGACTCAAAGAAAGTCTAAGAGAATTCCCAGCTACAACGTGGAATGATGTATATAACAGGTACAATACTAAACTTAGAATAGAAGAAGATATCATTGGTCGTTCGAGAGATGAAGATCATTCTAGATCCAGACGTCCTGAATCGGACAGGAGATCAGGTAAAAACATGTATGATCCTTACTTAGGACCACCGGGGTGTGAAACTCGTCCCAGGTTCGAAAACACTAGGTCATATTATAGACCACCAAGCAGAGACGTGGTCTCATCCTCATCCAGATCCAGAAAGGATCGAGATGAACGACCTATAGGTAATGCCCGAGTTGGGAATCATATCTTTAATGTAAGTACTCCTGAACTTGTTTCAATATTAAGAAATATGGGAGATAAGGTTAAATGGCCCAAAGAGATGCAGTCAAACCCAAATAAAAGGAACCCAGATTTTTGGTGTGAATTTCATAATGATCATGGACACAGGACTGCAGATTGTAGATTTCTACAAGGCGAAATAGAACACTTATTGAAACAGGGCTATTTAACATAATTGTTTAGTGATAAAGGTAAACAGGCATATATGAAGAAGAGGCAGGAGCCCCCAAAGCCTCCTTCTCCAAAGCGAACCGTCAACGTGATACATGGAGGAAAGGAAGTAAACGGAATAGTTTGCCAATTAGCATCAAAGGTCACAATTACCCACGGAAAGCGGGTTCAAGAAGATCCACCTAAAGATGAAATAACCTTTGAGGATGAAGATTTTGGCGGGCTAATGCTTCCCCATAACGATGCTATGGTAATATGCTTACTCATTCATGACACTAACGTTAAAAGAGTGTTGATTGATCCAGGTAGTTCAGTCAATATTATTTTGTTAATAGTCGTGGAAGAAATGCTCATGAGAAATCAAGTTATCCCAAAGGCACGAGCCATATCAAGGTTTGATAACTCAACAGTGATAACCAAGGGAGAGATCGAACTAAACACTTACGACGAGGGAGTAACTAAGAGCATCAAATTCCAAGTCATTGATACTGACATGGCTTATAACATAATTAAGGGAAGGCCCTGGATCCATGACATGAAAGCAGTTCCATCCACTCTTCACCAAGTAATCAAATTTACCTTAGAATGGGGAATCAGACAAATTAGGGGTGATCAACAGGCCTCCAGAAATATAAACTCCGTAGCACTTTATAACAAAAAAGAGATGGAAGAATCGGAATACAGAGGAATCTTCCAAACAAATGTCACTAGTCAAACAGGTACGGAAAAAGTTACTGACCAAACAGGTACACAAGAAGTGAATGTTCAAAAAGATATGGGAAGAGATACTCACGAGAAGGTGACCAAGGGATATGCGTTAGACGACATAGATCTGGACTCTAGACCGGACATCATTCAAGAATCAGAAGAAGACGAACACATCAAAACAACTACGGAAGAGTTCGAAGTTGTTCCATTGTTTGAGCAAAAACCTGAACAGAAGGTGTATATAGGCACGGGGCTGAGCCCCGATCGAAAAGGTACGTTAATTGATTATTTAAAGGCTAACGCAGATTGCTTTGCGTGGTCCCACTCAGATATGACAGGTATTCCAACAAAAGTGATGACTCATAAATTAAATGAAGATCCATACTTCGCACCTGTTAAGCAGAAAAAAAGAAACCAAGGACCATTCAAGAACCAAGTGATTGACGAAGAGGTACAAAAACACTTGAAAATTGGTTCGATACGAGAGGTAACATACCCTAATTGGTTAGCTAATACTGCGGTAGTACCTAAAAATAATGGCAAATGGAGGGTATGCGTAGATTATAAAGATTTAAATAAAGCATGCCCCAAAGATTCATTCCCATTACCACATATAGATCAAATGATTGATGTCACTGCAGGTCATGAATTATTAAGTTTTCTAGATGCATATTCTGGTTATAATCAGATTAAAATGGATCCCTTAGACGAGGAAAAAACTTCCTCCATTACAAACAAGGGGACTTAAAGTTATAAAGTCATTCCTTTTGGCTTGAAAAACGCTGGAGCCACCTATCAAAGGCTGGTAACCAAGATGTTACAAGAACATCTGGGAAAAATGATGGAAGTCTACATTGATGATATGCTGGTAAAATCAACACGGGAAGAAGACCATTTCCAGCACCTTTCTATTACTTTTGATATTTTACACAGGTACAATATGAAGCTAAATCCGAAAAAATGCGCTTTTGGTGTACAATCAGGTAAATTTTTGGGTTTCCTTGTATCAAACAGGGGAATATAGGTAAATCCCACTCAAATTAAAGCTATAGAAGAAATACCTAATATACTAACAAATAAAAAGGAAGTTCAAAGACTGACAGGGAGAATAGCAACTTTGGGAAGATTTATTTCCAAGTCTTCCGAAAAAAGTTTTAAATTTTTTTCAGTCCTCAAAAAGCAGAATCAGTTCGAATGGACTGAAGAATGTCAGCAGGCCCTCAAGAAATTGAAGGCTTATCTATCAAAACCTCTGCTGCTTTCAAATCCAAAAGAAGGGGAAAGATTGTACATCTACCTAGTTGTCTCAGAAATTTCTCTAAGTGCAGTATTGGTAAGAGAAGATAAAGGTAAACAATCACCTATTTATTACGTAAGTAAAACTTTACTAGATGCTGAAACAAGATATCCATATCTAGAAAAGTTAGCCTTAACTCTAATAATGGCATCTAGAAAATACGACCCTATTTTCAATGTCATCCAATCACTGTCGTGACTTCATATCCTTTAAGAAATATATTGCATAAGCAAGAACTGTCAGGAAGATTAGCCAAGTGGGCCATAGAATTGAGTGAGCATGAAATAATATATCAGCCTAGAACTGTAATTAAGTCACAAATATTAGTTGATTTTGTTGTTGACTTTAGTAGTAACATTTCCCCTGAAGTGGAAAAGGAGTTACAACTCTTTAACGGTGCTAATTCGGGTCTATGGTCCTTATTTACTGATGGCGCTTCCAATATAAAAGGTGTCGGCTTAGGCATAGTCTTAATATCACCCACGGGTGAGAAGACACGACAAGCTATTAAATGTTATCTTATAACTAACAATGAAGCAGAGTACGAAGCTGTCATTGGAGGCCTCGAACTAGCACGAGAACTCTCAATCGAGCAAATCGTAATCAACAGCGACTCCCAACTGGTAGTAAATCAAATTCAGTGGAATTACATCGCTCGAGAGACTCGGATGCAATAATATCTGCAAAAGGCACGAGAACTCGTAACACAATTCAAAACATGGAAGGTAATACAAATACCTAGAGAAGAAAATGCAGAGGCAGATTCATTAGCAAACCTCGCAGCAGTTAAAGAAGTAACAAACAAAGACAATGCAATTGTCGTTCATCTATTCCATTCAGCAATCGACCAAGACAGAAATGAGGTAACTTTCAACAATCTAACCTGGGATTGGAGAAATGAAATTCTTAGCCGCAAAGCTGCACGGTACTGCCTAATTCGCAACTCATTATATCGCAAGATGTTCGGAGGACCTCTAGCTAAGAGCCTCGGACCTAATCAAACGGAGTTCATGATGAAGGAAGTCCATGAAGGACACTGTGGAAATCATTCAGGAGCGAGATCCTTGGTTAAAGCCCTAATCAGAGTCGGGTACTATTGGCCTAAGATGGAAGAGGATGCCAAAAACTTTGTATCCAAATGCGACAGGTGCCAAAGGTTTGCCAATAACATGCATCGACCGGCAGAATTATTGCATCCAATCATATCTCCATGGCCCTTCATGAAATAGGGGATGGACATAGTGGGACCTCTTCCCCCAGCTAAAGGACAAGTACAGTTTCTACTCGTACTTACTGACTATTTCACAAAATGGGTAGAGGCAGAAGCGTTCAAACAAGTATGGGAAAAGGAAGTTAAAAGCTTCTTATGGCGAAACATAATATGCCGCTTTGGGATACCGAAGGAGATCCTGTGTGATAATGGCCCACAATTCATAGGCTCTCAAATCACAGAATTCTTTGAAAGTTGGAAAATAAAACGGATCACTTCAACGCCATACCATCCTGTGGCTAATGGTCAAGCTGAGTCAACAAATAAAATCATCATCAACAATATAAAGAAGCGGCTAGATAAAGCCAAAGGAAATTGGCCTGATGAATTACCATCGATATTATGGGCATACAGAACAACATCAAAAACAGCCACGGGAGAAACTCCATTCACACTTGTCTATGGATCAGAAGCTTTAATACCCGTGGAGATTGGCGAACCAAGCATAAGGGTTATAACATCCACGGATGAGGCAAACAACGATGAGTTAAGGATTAATCTGGACCTGCTCGAACCACGAAGGGAAGCTGCATTAATACGGATGGCAGCTAAAAAACATATCATAGAGCGTTAATACAACCAAAAAGCTCATCTCAGATACTTCAATATTGGGGACTTCGTCCTCAAAAAAGTCTTTCAATCAACAAAAGAAGCAGGCGCAGGAAAGGTGAGTCCAAATTGGGAAGGACCCTACAAAGTCCGAGGCATTGCTGGGAAGGGTGCCTACGAATTGGAAGCCATGGACGACAGAATCTTACCAACAAGCTGGAACGCCATCCACTTGAATAAGTACTACTTCTAAGGAAAAGAAGTATCCCCGATCAGATATCGCACGTTCGATTTTATTTTGAACATTTAAAATTTTACTAACTTTTTTAGATGATAGGCATAAAGCTAACCCATCACAAGATGATGATATTAGACCTGCAAAGACGCGAAGAAATAACACAATTCCCGGTCTAGGGTTACACTTTCTGATGGACATTTTAAAGGATTAAGCAGTCATCATCTAACAAATTATATACCTTCGAGTCCAGCACGTTCCTTTTCAGGAAAAGGACCACAAGGAAGGAATAGTCAAGTGCTCGAGATTTCATTCTTCAAAGCTCAAACACTTGGGGGACTGCACAGTATGGAAGACTAAGACGAAGCAAAGAAGACTATCAGAGAGTCAAAGATCGAGCCTAAATATCCATCTACCCAACAAATCAAGTGATACGAGCGAAATCGAAAGAGCTGGAGACTCAAATTCAAAGCCTAAATAAAAAATCTTTCGAACATGTTCGGGTTAAAAGAAAAAATATTAGCTATGAGGAAGAAATGCACATCTTTGTACTTATTCAAAACTGTTGTAACAAAAACGGTTAGGGGTAAAAGATCATCATCATTGTACTCATTCAAAAATTGTTCTGATTAAAAATAGTTACGAAATCTTTGTACTCGTATAGAAAACTGTTATTGAATAAAACAGTTACGGATGAAAGATCAAAACCCTTGTATTTTCTCAGAAAACTATTATGAAATAAAAAAGCTACGGATGAAAAAGTACTTCCCTTGTACTTATTAAAAACTGTTGTCAAAAAAAACAGTTACGGGTAAAAGCCCCGATCATTATAAAAAACGTTACTAATGAAAAACAGTTGTTTCCTTGTATTAGTTCTAAAAAAACTGTTACCTATGAAAAACAGTTACGAGATACAAGTGTGTATCAAATCTGTTAAATTAAAACAGTTGCATGATGAGTTTTAGATGATAAATCAAACACATGTAAAATGTCAGGAAAGTTCAAACAAAAAACTTTCTTCAGAAGCATTCTCAAAATGTGAAAAATTCCTATCACTCTATTGCATTATTACACCATCATGAAGTTGAGACGTCTTCTTCATTAAGTGTCAATAAAAAAGAAAGGGCCCTCTTTCACAAACAAAGCCTATTACAAATAAGGCTCATATTTTATACAACATTGTGCCTACTATGAAAAGGTACGAGTGATTTCAGCATCTTCATGCAAAAATTCAGAGGTAAAACAAAAACCTCAAAAATCAAAACATGCAAATGACTAAAGAGTGAAACAAAATCTCAAAATAAAAAGTCACACTTTGCATATATTCAAAAAAGAGCGGCTAAGTAAGAACTAAGTACTAACTAGTACTTAGCCGCATATATTTTATACATTAAAATTCCCCTAAGTTGTCAGTTGGAGACTTTAGAAAGATTCAAATTTACCCCCGATAGAGCTCGGGGTAACCACCAATCAAATTTAAAAAAAGGGTGAATCAACACTTTAATCTTCTTGAGGAGGAGGATTGACTTCTTCACCGGTAGGAGGAGCGGGAGCAACTTGGGATGAAGAGGCACGAGCAGCAGGAGTCTCACCATCAGGTGAAGAGAGGTTATGACCTTGTTGAGCCTTCTCCATGGCTTCCTTAGTTTTAACTATTTCAGCACTAAGGTCAAAACCCTCTTGATTCATTTTCGTCAATGTGTCAAGGCGAGAATTCATATATGCCCAACTCACATCGACAGCAGTCGCCTCTTCAAGATCTTCATAATCCATTGCCCATACTTGAAGCTCAGCTCTCAGCTCGTCCTTCTCCGCTTCAACAGCTTCATGGGCATCCCTTAACGGTACAATCGACTCCTCCAAAGTTTGAACTCTGTCTAAAGCATTACGAAGATCCTCCTGAGTACGGGTGAGTGATTTCACGAGCTCGCCTAAATGTTCCTCCTTCTGTCCCAGCAAGTCTTTCAAGTTCCTAATCATCTCTGAGGCACGGGATAGCTACTCAGCAAATGAAGATTCCAGAATGTTCTTGTCCTTATCAGCCTGATTGGAAGAAGACTTCTCCACTGCCAGTTCTGCTGCCATGAGTCTCATCTGCCGCTTCAAGGTACTCCTTTCCTCTTCTAGGACATCCATGTCAATCCTTAAGTTGTCATACTGTGCCTTCCAATTATCAACATTAGCCCGCAACTCTTTTGTCTCCTGATCCGTATTTGAGATCCTCTTCATAAGCTTCATGCCTATAAGATAAATCTACAATAAATAAACTAATTAGATATGATAAATTTCATATATGAAAATGAAATGAGATAAACTGCACCATATCTTCAAAGAGGTATGCACAACTTCATTGGCCCATGTAAGGGCACTGTGGCTAGCTAGCTTGGACTTCTCCGTTGGACCTATCAAGGGCTTAAGCCACACTTCGGGCTCACCCATTTTCTTGAAAAGACTCCCCTCAGCCGGAACTTCTATTATTACTTGCCACATCTCCCTGCTGGAAGACCCTACTTCCCTAACGGAAGGCACGGAAGCAGGCAGAGGTAAAGCAACAACAAGCACGGAGGATTGAGGAGCTAGAGAAGTCGTGGGCAAAGCGGAAGGCACAGAGAATTGAAGAGTTGAGGAAGCCACGGGCAAAGAAACAGTAGAAGCAGTAATATACAAAGGAGCGGAGGAGATACTAGGAGCAGATGAAACAACTTCTCTTAAAGAAGCGGGAAAGACAGCCAAGGGGAATTCATCAGAGGCAAGACCAAAGCCTTCATGGAACAAGTAATCTACAGATTCATGAACGGGAGAAGGTGAAGCATCTTCAGAGGTAGAGGGTCCGACTTCAGACACGGAAGGCAAAGTCATGGGTGTAGACTCATCGTCCGAAATCTCCCGCCTTCTCCGTGACCTGTGCACCAAAACACCCTCCTCTTCTTTGTCTTCTTCTACAGATCGAGACGAACCAATAATAATCTCTTGGGCCTGGGCCAGAGACAACTTCGGAATAGACGTAGCAGACACCCCACGAGCAGAAAATCCTATCAAAAAGGAAAGGGTTAAGCAAAAAAAGGAAAAAGGCTCGAGTAAGGAAAGAAGCAAAAACAAAAGCTTCATTTACCGTGGGTCTTCACTTGCCAACCGTACTTCCCAGAGAAGTACTTCCAAAATATTTCTTCCAAAGGAGCAACGGACAACAATTTTTCTACCTAATCACGGATACCGGAGACATTCTCAACAGTGCCCATGATTGCTGAGAGAAGAAGAAATAAATACAGTGTTAGTAAAACATCTCGAGTCAGAAAGAAGGAAAATAAATAGATGTGAGCTAAAATGTACTCACGTGCACGATTCCACTTCTCAGGGAAGGGAAGATTTTCTTCACCCACTAAACCAACAGTGGGCACAGCGACGTACCAGAGGTACCAACCTCTGTCTTTATCATTTACAGGGGTTACCAACACTCTTTTACTCCTGGCAGCCAGAGTAAAAACCCCTTAACGAAATAAGGCAAGAGAGTAGAGATGAATAAGATGGCTAAAAGTAAAAGGAACCAAGGCTAAAGAAGCTAAACTCCTAAGACACACGACAACTCGCCACACAAGCGGACCAACTTGCCCTAAGCAAATATTGAAGAAACGGTAGAATTCAATTATGACTGGATCAATGAGAGGTCTAAACCCTAGAGTAAAAGGGTACATATAAACAAAAGAATATCTCATCTTGTAAGACGTTATTCTTTTATTACTATTTGGAATATAGACAGGGAAATCAGACCTCCAAAAATACTCCCTACGAACAAGGGAAATCTGACCTTCAGTAATAAGGGTTGGATACCTTTCAACGCTATTAAGGGAAGAAGACTGATCTACGAGAACTTGATTGTCCCTAGTAAAGACAAACTCAACGGGAATAATTTCGTCAACTCTAGGTTCACGAAGGTGTTCATCTCTACCTCTAGACAAAGACCGGGAAGCCCTAGCCCTTGGAGAAACTAGAGACCTAGCAGAAGGAGGGGAGACTATCTGACAAGAAGAAGAGCCTCTCGAAGGAGTGGATCCTAGACTCTTTAGTCTACCACTCCTCTGACTCCTAGTCGGAGCAGAAAATGGTGTTAAATTCTCAACATCTATTACTCTTTTGGGTTGATTTGAAGAAAACATGTTTACAAAGGCAAGAAAAAATTCTTTACAAGTAAAAGAGACAAGTTAGAAAGTGTTTCGTGGAAGCAAAGAAAAGAAGAAAGGTATTTATACTTTAGAACAACCGTCAAACATGGGAAAACATAATGATGAAAAGTCATAATTGAAAGTATCACTTCAAGACTGATGCAGCCGCAAAAAGCCCTAAAAGGTGCCGAGTAACTACAGAACCAATCCGGGAAGGATACGTGGTTTGAGCATTAAATGTAAGTGACAAACGACGCCTATGTTCAGAGAAGGATACAATGTTTCGAGGTAAAGCGGCGGCAAATTATTCCCGCCATAAATGCGTATCCACTTACCAAATATTAATCGATAAATAAATGGTAAGTGGGGGGACTATCTGTATTGGTAGAAAAGAGTCACACACGTAAGTTGATTCTAGACAACTTAGCCGGCTACGTGGACCAAGGAAAATGCGACAACTGGATATGATTCTATAAAGAGGTACGTAACAAAGAGGCACGGATCAATAAACCTTCGAGTTCATCAACCACGGGAAATCCAACCTGATTAAGACGGGGAAGAGACACGGTCAGGGTGAATCCGGATAGAGCTACGGGCAGATTCAAGGATCCTCAATTAATGATCCATACGTTATGTAACCTTCATGCAACAGTTATGCTTACCCTTTGTAATGCCTCATTAATGTAATAATTAATCATTAATGGGCGATCATTGCAAGAATCAGACGTTATATTAAGAAACTCCCTATATAAAGGAAGGGAATATAACTTGTAAAGGGGGGGCTAGACTGCGAATACAACACACTTTACTTTTCAGCGTATCATACTATTGTCTTTTACGTATACTTATTTATTCAATATTATTTCCTTGATTATCAGTAACCCGCGTTCATCCTAAAAACAACTTTGGTCGAAGGATCTAAATTCTTTGGTTAAACAAAAGTGTCTTCCACTGAACTACCCCTCATAAACCCTTAGTCAGCTTTTGCCAAAAAATCATTTGCACCATGGACCACAATTCGTTCCTTAGTCAAACACAAACCAAAAGGAGCCAAAGAATATGTTGATGCCTCAAAACTTGACCACCATCCTATTCTTGCCACTCGAGAGGAACAATTTATTACCCTCCAAATTCCAGAAGATTTTCCAAGACAATGGAGAGATCATGGTTTTACCCATATTCTATTTGTTGTTATCCGAATTACTCTGACTTATCATGGAAGAAAAGGTCAGCCTGTTGTTGCTCAAATTTCTCTTCTAGATACAAGATCTTTGGAGTACCAACATGCAAATTTGGGTACTGCAGAAGTTACCTTGAATGCAGGGACTGTCTTCATAACTATCTTTCCAAATTTCAACATGTCCCTTTATGACCCATACTTAACCGAAGCACTAAAAATCCAAGTCCAAATCCAAGGTGCCCCACAAGCCAAAGATTCTATCCAAGCCACTCTTCATCACCAAATGGTGTGGCATGATTATGAGATTCTTGTACTCTTCACATGATGGCATGATTGATGTGTTGTGTTATGTGGGATTACGATTTACGTGTGCAAGGTCAAAGTTCAGTTTTGAAGGGAAGGTCATGAATTCTTAGGCAACAGGGACGATTCAGATGACTAGGTGAATGATATCACTACTTGTTATTGTCGGAGAAGGGTGCGCATTTCAGAAGGCGCGTAGTGTTTTGACTTGCAGATGCTTCATTGGTATTGCAGTACCCGCCTGGTTGATCGACTGTTAATATTCAAAAAATTTCTATGTGGCAAGGGAGAACTATAGAAGTATTTCCTAATAGGGATGATCGCGTGGGAGATATGTGTTAGACGTTCGGGCGACGGAATTTGGATCAGATATGGTGATTTGTGTGTTCTATGGAAAATTGGAGACTAGGAGTTCTCAGAAGTAGATTGTTTCGTGGTTGTGAGCTGTGAAGTTGTGGCCAAAGCTAGCCAGATAATAGTATGTGTTGTGATTCAGTTATTGTGGACTTTTGTAGGGTTATTTATCTAGTTTTGGGTGACCAGAGTTGATTTGAGTCCATTGGTAAGCCCAATGAGGATGTGTATTCTAGAGCTGGTCAAATTGGTTGACTCCGTACTGCTATTGTTGAGGGGTGTACCATTCAGTTAGGTTGGGTTTGTTAGTGTTCAGATATGTTCCATTAGTGACTCTTCTACGCTATCAAGGGTTTTGGTTCGTTGGTTATAGACACACATGGTGCGATTCTATTAGGGCAAGGGAATTTGAGCGAGATAGGTATTTGGGTGATGCATGACTGAGTGCGCATTGGTTACGTTCTTTCGGGTTTGTGTGGCATTGTGTCATTTGCTTCTCCGTGGTTATGGTCATGCACCTTGGGTACTTGATGTCGAGTTGCGCGTGGTTATTGATTTTGGGCAAGGACGCTTGAGGTATATAATATGGACTGGTGATTGGATAGGGTCACGCATTGCAGTGGACTTATGTTGAAGTATGATCCCTTGTGTTAGATTTGTGAGTTGTGGGTCTATGGTGTGTGATGGATTTTCAGCATTTCGTTGTGGCGGTACTTGTTGAACTTGCGGGATGTTTTTCTTGATTGAGTCATTTTCTATGTTTTAGTACATTTGAATTATTGCGTATGGGTGCATGGATTGCACGGTTTGTGGCTCTAGGTAGTATTGGTGTTGCATGTCCATAGAGTAGTTGGTATTTTATAAGATGAATTCGTCAGATCTTGGATAAGTGTTATCATATTTGATTGCGGTATATTTGAAAGGATAATATCGGAAGCCGGCTTAGAAATTGGCAATGTACGAAGGTTTTAGATTGAGGTTTTGTTTGACATGAGGTTTATTATCGGAATTGGGTTGTTTTGGGCAGCTGTTGTTACATCCTGCATTTCGTATGTTAAAGTTTCGTCGTAAGTTAATCAATGTAGACTCGGGAAGTGAGAATATTTTTGGGGTTATAAGTATTTATGCTATTTATAACATGTGGTAAGTAAGTACCGTGAAGGTTAGGGGGTAAACAAATCAAAGAAGATGAGTTTCGTTAAAGGTTGTCAATTTGGGATAAAATACGATCCAAGCTATAATACTCAATAGTTGTGGACTAGTTCCATACAAGGTACACATGACCATGATAGTAAGGTGTATAAACTATGTTAAAAGTGAGTAGTATTTTAAGTAATTTGAGATAATTCTTAATTATATGGATAATTGGGTAATTATTTATTTTAATGGTAGATTACCTAATTAATTAAGATATTTGGATAAGATTAATGGGACTCAACGTGAGAGCTTTTTCCTTAGGTAATTGTGACTCTCAAATTCATGTAAAAGGTGGCACTTTTAGGAGATTTTTGTGGCTAAGTCATCTCCTATGTGGTCCCCACACCCACTAAGGTATACGACCTCTCTAATTCACAAAGAGAGGTGCTTATATCCAATCTTCAAGTAACATATTTTCAGCAAAAGATTCATACGAAGTTATACTACGTAATAGCAATGAGATTTGCAATTCTAAGAAAGCCCGGTATAACCTTTCTCAAGAATATAATACGGATTTTTCTCTATTTTTATTGTGCCATAACGTGTGTTGTCGCGATTGTCGTGTGTTAGAGGGATTGTAAAGAGAACCGGCTCAGGTACGTTAAGGCTATCCCTACTTTCCTTTTGGCATGATACAATGAAATGAGCAAATGCGCAACTTTCATAAATGAATCTATTCATAGAAGTACTAGGGGTTCATATATTCTTGATTCCACATGTGTCTTATTATTATATCTTTTGTTCATGGGTCTCAGAAAAATACGTAGTTGATAAAGTTTATCCAAAAGTATTGATCTTACAACGTTATGAGAAATCTTATTAACGTATTTCCTATGCATTTCATTTATTTATACATGTGCATTGACCCATGACCAGACGGAGTTATATATGCATATATTATATGTTTATGGGATATGGAAAAAGGTTACGACGTTATATACGCACCACCACCTGATCAGCTGGTATATGCTGATGATTTTTCCCACAGTGGCGGAGATGATATGATGAGATGCCCTTAGAGGCTTGATGATGTTATGTGCACCTTTACCTATTCATGATACGACATATATGTGCATGTGCATGACATTATAAATGTTTCAAGATTCACAAGGTTATTTAGACTTACAAGTGAAATTCTTTACTCTATGTTTCATCTATGTCTTTTATATACTGATTTTCATGTCTTACATACTTTGTACATTATTCGTACTAACACCCCTATTTTCCGGGGCCTGCATTTCATGCCCGCAGGTGCAAGTAGACCGGATGACGGTCTTCCTTCTTAGGATCCTTGATCAGCGAGAGTTGGTGTGCTCCATTTGATACGGAGCTGCTTTAAGTTTTGGTACGATGTGTTTGTATACACATATAGGTACGACGGGCCCAATCCCATCCTTTATACAATTGTACACTCTAATAGAGGTCTGTTGTCACGCCCCCTTTTTCCTTGCGGGGTTCGGGTTTCGACATTTTTGGGACAACTCCCTTCCTTTTGGGACGGGGTACAAGATTTGAAGAGTCGCCACCTAACGGACTAAGGTGAGTTAGGGCACCTCAAGCAAATAACTCATGAAACTAATTTATGTCACCATAGATTGGGTAACGACTCGAAATTACCTTGAGGGGAAGGTGTTAGGAACCTCTCGAGGTCCACAACAATGGGTCCCGGCCAAACTCAATTAAGAGAATTACTATTTAAAGGAAAGTGAAACAATTTTAAAACAAATAGATATTACTTTAAAACATGAATAAAAAGGGTCCAAGGTTTTTTAGCCTATAGGATCATTTCCATGCAATACTTGGTAACTTTCCCCAAATTGGGGTGTTACGCATAGTATTAGTGCACAGGTCATCATCTCATTTACTACCCAATTACTACCTTTTCAGTTATTACCTAAGTGTTCTAATAGCTTCTAATGCGTACCTTATGCGTGCACTACTCGCCCATTACCTATGGCCCTGGAGGTGTTTAGGACCTCTATTTAAGGTGGTTCCAGACTCACCTATGTTGCTTAAGATGAGAAAACTAAGCGACAAACAAAAGTCAAGTAGGACTGTAACATAAAGAGCAAATAGGGGCTCATGTTAACCTCCACAAGTAAACAGCAAATGCACGCAATTCAAACAGACAATTTTAATAATTTAAGACCATATAGGCAGGATATCTAGATAAGCATAAACACAATATAACGTAACAATTTAATTAAAGCGAGCAGCGATACCTATCAGTTTGCCTTTTGAATTTTGTGTTAATACTCTGAATCTGGGCATGTTCCAAACCGCAAGAATTCACAATTTTTAGACCCAAAATTCTTAATTACCCTACAGGCTTGCCTAAGTGGTACCGGGGCATAATCCTATAGGCATGGTATCTGATATGTTAATTAGACCATAATTTATAAACCAGTTATTGATTTTAACAGGCAAATTTAATCTTTTAGATCCTATAGGGATGCTTTCTAAGTGCTGAAACTGGTTACAAGTGTTATTTCCTACAGACATGATATCTAAACTGCATAAACTGGTTTTACACATTTCCTATAGGCACGATATCTAAATTGCAGAAACTATTTTTTCACATTTCCTATAGGCATGATATCTAAATTGCAGAAACTGTTTTTACACATTTCCTATATGCATAATATTTAAGTGTTGAAACTGATTTTATATGTTCCTTATAGGCATGTTATCTAAGTAAGTAAAGACGTTGAGGAGTTGCCAAGCAAGTTTGATAATTAATACAAAGAAGATCCTATATACATGATTTCCAATGCACATTGATATTAGGGGTATATGGAAGTCCTATAAACGGGGATTCAAATATAACATTGATAGAAAAACCTATGGACATGATTTCTAGTATGCCAAAGTATAAAAATTCAGGACTACAAAATGAGATAAGATCATATATACATGATTTCTAATGGTATGCACATAAGAAATCACCACAACAATCTATAGGCAGGGTTTCTACCCGAATTTGATAAAAGATAAATAAAAACCCTGCCCAACTTTTACTAGCAATCCCTTATCTTTTATTACAAGAACTATTACATTATTACAGACCAATACAAATGAATTACATAATAAAAAATCATTATACTATAGGGAGCCTTGGTAGGCCCAATGTCAACCTGGGAACCAGGCCTTCAAGCAAGTTTGAAGAACACAGGTAGTCCATTCCATAACACAACTGGGCTTCTAGTGTGGAAAAGTTCCCAAGGGCCTCAGGGACCCTGGGCAATGCTCACACCAAACCTTTTTCAAAGAAACAGTTTTGTAAAAGTTTGAAAGACCAACCCCAATGTGTCAGAGTTCGGAGGAGTCTCATGGACCCTAGGCAGTGTTCACACTGGGGGTTGTAGGACCCTAGATAGCTAAGGGTAGGAGTTTGAAAATAGTATAGAAGGGGTAAGGGACAATTTTTAGAAAATAATTTAATTTTCAAAAGTGAACAATTTTAAATTACAAGAATGCAAATAGAACAGAA
Organism: Nicotiana undulata; assembly: GCA_005239495.1. Classification (NCBI taxonomy): domain Eukaryota; kingdom Viridiplantae; phylum Streptophyta; class Magnoliopsida; order Solanales; family Solanaceae; genus Nicotiana; species Nicotiana undulata. Next base: position 21,791 of record ML241718.1, read on the forward strand.
ACCATATTTTAGGAAATTGATTCAGACATAGATACCAGTAATTAAACAATCTCAACAAGAGCAGAGGCACTTGAATTGTAAACAGAACTGACCACACACATTCATAATCCAAAAACAAGTTTTTAACAGGGAACATGTAATTGAATCAAAACAAAGTTTCACATTGCTAAGGTTGATTTGGTTTATTTATTATCACTAGGTGGAATCATGTATCAAACAAAAGACATGCTGAAATTTGGAATAACCAATCAGACGAACATATAGGGCATGGTAGTAGAAACTAAAGCATAGTTTCAGAAGTAAGTAAATAGAAACATGTTAATGTAAACTAGCCATAGTAGCACATAGAACATGATGGTTTAATAGGAATTAAGGCATGCTAGTTAAGAGAGCAACAAACAAGAAACATAGGGAAAACAGAAGCATGTTGAAGTCTATAATAAGCTGACTACCTAGCATGTAGAGGATAACATGATAACAGAAATTGAGGCATACCAGTTAAAGAGATAGCAAACAAGAAGATGAAAGCAAGTGAATCCAAGAGTCTAGTCTTGGCTTTTAGCCGGCTAGACAGTGCAACAAATCAAAGTAACAGAAAGAACTTAAGTTGTCTAAGTGTGTAAGTGATAATGAACTTGTAAGCTTCGGTGTGTGTCTGTTCTCTTTTTTGTGAAATCAGAATGGTGAGGATTAAACAAATAAGGTAGGAAAAATCAAGAGTTCACAAATAAGGTATGCAAATCATTCAACCAGTTAATTAGGGATAACCAAATCAATTAATACGACAGAATCCGGGAAATATCACTTAGAATAGGGAGAATCAATTAACAGCCAAGTTTGAAGTTAATAAGGTAAACAGATAAATCCAGAGGTCATTTATAGGCTGGTCAAAACAACCAGAATCCAGAAACCAGGCTAGTAACATAATTAACAAAAGTAGTACTAATTATGAGTCACAAATAAGGAAAGAATAAGTAAAATCGTCAAAGAGATATCGGTTTTACAAGAAAACAGAATTCCAAACCCTAATTAGAAAAATAAAAATCAATTAATCCCTTCTAATTGACAGAGCCAAAGAATAACTGGCAAATATCAGAACAAACATTGGAATAATTAGAAACCCTAGGGATTAAAACATAGATATGAAAACTAGTTGAACAAGTAAAGAGAACCGGAGTTAAACACTTAAACCCTTTAGAATAATTTTGCAGAAACTTAAAAAGATGAAACCCTAGTTTTTAGGGAAAAAACTAAAATCGCTTAACAATAATAACGAAAACAGAATATATCTTAAAAGAGGAATATCAGATAAACTCAAAATCATTTCAGATCTTTAGAAATCTGAACAGATTCGAGTAGAAAGTGACTAGGGTTTGAAAAAAATAGATAGAGGTAAGACAAATCCGGTTTGAAATAGAGATTTGAAGCCATAAACATGACGATAACAATACTCACAAACACAGAGATGAACACATGTGGATTCATCGAGAAAATGAAGGATTTGGACTGAGTCTGTGTTGAATCTCTTAGGGATTCCCTCAAATAACACAAAAATCATAACACGAGTAAAGAAAGGAGGCCAGATGGGGCCTAAGATTGAAGGGAAAGCCCATGAATTAAAAGGGATTCAGATGATGGATGGCTAGGGTTAGGGAGAAAGGTTAGAGAGAAGAGAGGGAAAAGGAAATCAGGGGCGGCGAATTTTAGAAAATGAATAGGGTTTGGGGGGATATGGGTTAACTAAAAAAGGTAATAATATCATGGACTGTTGATCTTTGAGTTCAACAGCAAGGATTCGATCACGGGGTTGGGCGGGTTTAAATATTAGGTTACGGGTATCGGGTTATGTGTATTGGATCAGGTTTAATTTAATTGGGTTGGGGTAGTAACTAGGCTAAGTTTGAAAATCTAATTAAAAAGGCTATTTGTTAAACACCCAATTAAATTGATAAAACAATTTATAAAAAAGCTAATAAATGATAAAAATTCTATTTATCCATAAAAATTCTTAAAATAATTATAATATTATAAAATATAAAAGGTCATTTTCTTGTAAAATAAGGTAATTATGCACATATGGCTATTATTGCAAAATTATTGCAATTATAATCTAAAAATATAAATATGGCTATTGAAGAAATAATTAAAGCTTAGTACAAATATAAATGATAAAATTAAGCAATAAAATTATTATAAAAATCGTTTTTGATACAATTAAAAATTATTTATATATTAAAAACATTGGGATAAATTAATTAAAATTCCATTAAAAATGTAGAAAATTAACGAAAAATATTAACTGATGCTCATGCGTAGATTTGAAGATAATATATGCATTTTTGAAATAAATATGCGGAAAAATTGGGTATCAACATCTGTAGACAGTCATGTATAGTTGGATAGCATGTGGCCTTGTCGGCGTCTAGTTTTGAATATATAGTTGTTTATAGCAGCTTTGTCAGCTCGCCCTACTGTATTCCGCATGTATATGTATATATGTCTTTTGGACATGTTTCCCTCAAGTATGTTATTCACGTAATTCAGCAAATTATTGATAGATATTATTCATGACCTACCCTTAATTCATATTTCTATCTTAGACGCATGCTTAGGGGTGTTCGACAGGTAGGACTCGGGCACTCGTCATGTCCCATTAGTTTAGGTTGTGACAATTGCTGTGATTGGAGATTTTTCTTTGAATATTTGAGTTATGCGGCATATCAAGGGATAACATCTTAGGTTATGGTGATGGCTTGATACAGTTTGTTCAGACTTATGCAGCGTGTAGATGCAAGATGAGGGTCCTATAAGGAATTCCAAGTATTGGAAATTGGGTTCTAAGGTCTATGGGCTAAGATTGAATTAATGATCTTCAGTGTGTTGTGTTTTCGGGCCTATATGGAATAGGGTGATGTGGGATCATCACCCCCGGGTATTTTCATGGTAAGGCTACATGGTGATTTGATGGCTTTGAAATGACTCTTGGCACGTTCGAGGACGAACGTATGTTTAAGTGGGGGAGGATGTGACAACCCGACTGGTCGTTTTGAACATTTTCATTTTCTCGGTAGTTTGAGGGCATTAATAGTTCTGTGTGATGTATTATGACTTATATGAATCATCAATTTTGGTTTTCAGGTTATTCAGAATCGATTTGGAAGAATGAATTTCATGAGTTAAGCTTTAAGTTGGAAGAGTTGACCAAGTTTGACCTTTTAGTATTTGACCTCGGACTATAGTTTTCATGGTTCTGTTAGGTCCGGATAGTGATTTTGGACTCAGGCGTATGTCTTTATTTGCATCTGGATGTTTCTAGAAGGGTTCGGCACCAATTGGCGAAAATTGGAATTTGAAGGTTTGGAAAAGCTCATAAGTTTGACCGAGAGTTGAGTTAGGAGATATCAAATTCGGATTGTGGTTTCGGAAATTGGAATAGCTTCGTTATGTTGCTTGGGACTTGTGTGCAAAATCTGAGTCCATTCCGGGTTTATTTGATATGTTTCGGTGCCAGTTTCGAAAGTTGAAAGTTCATTAACTTCATTAGGTTTCGAATAGGCTGTGTGTAGTTCTCAATCCACCGGCGAAATATACTGATGAAGTTATCGCAAGGACGGATACAAAGTTTCGAATAGGTGAAGTGGTCACGATGAGCGGTCATGTTTGAAATAGTATGAAGGAACTGGAGCAGGATTGCTCCTGTTGGGATAAGGGTTGCTAATCAGGTTACCTGCAAATCAAAAGATGCAATGCAAGCATATATCTTTGCGTGAATTTAAACATGATGAAAATTCCCTTCAGACCATGAGAATTTCCTTTGGCCGGTTGAGGATGACGTCCTTAGACCATGACGCCCCGGGCTGTGAATTGCGCGGTAAGGGATTCGCATGCCATGAAATGATGTTCTAGGGCCATGAAAATGGTGCCTCCGAACCATGACGCCTTTGAATAATGATATGAAAGTTTGAGAGATCCTCAGGCCATGGCATGGTGTCTTTCGGATATGAGGATGGTGCCTTCAAACTATGATGCCTTTGGACAAGTTGGCGATATTTCAGCCCATGAGGTGCAAAGATATGATGCTAGTAGCAACAAGACAAGGCTTAGTCATGTATGGAGTTTAGGGCAGATCTTAGCCCGAGAGAAGAGAACAATGCAAGAGAGATAGTGCTTAGTCTCGCGAGATTTGGCACAGTGCTTAGTCCCATGCAAGGTGAAGGCAGTGCTTAGCCTTGTGCAAATAGGGAGGCATGGCTTAGCCTCATGTAAAATTCGGGATAGGGCTTAGTCCCTTGCAAGGAGAAGTCAGGGTTTAGCCTTATGCAATATTCGGGACAATGCTTAGTCCCATGCAAATAGGAGGCAGAGCTTATCCTTATGCAAGTGGGAGGCAGGGATTAGCCTCATGCGGGATGGAGACAAAGCTTAGTCTCATGCAAGGTTCGAGACAATGCTTATTCCCATGCAAATAAAAGGCAGAGCTTATCCTTTTGCAAGTGGGAGGCAGGGTTAGCCTCATGCAAATTTCAGGACAAGGCTTAGTCCCATGCAAAGAGAAGGCGTGCATAGCCTTATGCAAGAGAAGGCAGTGCTTAGCCTTATGCAAGATTCAGGACAATTCTTAGTCCCATGCAAATAGAAGGCAGTGCTTAGCCTTATGCAGATAGGGAGGCAGGGCTTAGCCTCATGCAGGATTGAAAGAAAGCTTAGTCTCATGCAATGAATAGATAATAGGTGATAGCAGAGTATTTCTTAGCTGGAGATAAGTTTGGTAGCTTTGTTGTTATGAAGACTGTGATTCCAATGTGTGCATATTCCTTATGCCTGCATTCAAAGAAAAATTGTGAGTTTTGCAGGGGGGAGGTTGGTTCGTGCTTTCGTCTGCTTTCTTGACTTGCTACGCTCTGTCTGAAGATCATGTTCAAATTATTGGGGAAGCATTTGCTAAAGCAGAGTTTATTTCAAAATCATGCATGCATAATTTTCAAAGACATAGTAAAATATAGTTTAGAAATTAGTTATATGAACCAGTGATTGTGACACGGTCGAAGGCAAAATTCTGCCCCAGTTTCTGATGGTGGAGAAAATAGAAATTTTATTGAATTGTGACCGAACCCACAGGGCTGCCTACGTATCCCTCTTAAACGGGAATCAAATCGAGCGTAGTTCAATCTATATCATGTAGAAAAGCGTAAGATGATTTTACACAAAATATCTTTTGACTACGTCTGAATTGATAGACTTCGGCCAAGTTTCTCCATCCATCTCTACGAGTATGAGTGCTCTTCTTGTCACTACCCTGTGAACCATGTAAGGGCATTGCCAGTTAGGAGAGAATTTCCCTTTTGCTTCATCTTGATGCGGGAAGTTCTTTTTCAGCACTAGCTGCCCCGGTGTGAACTGTCTTGGCTTGACTCTTTTGTTGAAAGCTCTAGACATTCTGTTCTGGTAAAGCTGACTTTGACACACCGCGTTCATCCTCTTTCCGTCTATGAGGGCTAGTTGCTCATAGCGGCTCCTTATCCATTCTACGTCACTGATCTCGGATTCTTGAATGATCCTCAATGAAGGAATTTCTACCTCGACGGGAATGACAGCTTCAGTACCATAAACCAGCAGATAGGGGGATGCGCCGGTTGACATGCGGACTGTGGTACGGTATCCCAGTAAGGCGAATGGTAGCTTCTCGTGCCATTGTTTGTGATTTTCTACCATTTTCCTTAGTATCTTCTTGATGTTCTTGTTGGAAGCTTCCACGGCTTCGTTCATTTGAGGCCTAGATGTTGTGGAATTCTTATGCTTGATTTTGAAAGTCTCACGCATGGATTTCATCCGATCACTGTTAAGATTGGCGACATTGTCAGTGATGATGGACTCTAGAACCCAAAACCGGCAAACAATCCGGTGCAAACAAAATCCGCAACGACCTTCTTAGTCACAGCTTTGTAAGATGAAACTTCAACCGATTTAGTGAAGTAGAAGATAGCCACCAAAGTGAACCGGTTCCCGTTCGATGCGGTGGACTCAATTGGGCCAATGACATCCATTCCCCAAGCAGCAAAGGGCCAAGGTGAGCTTGTTGCATTAAGCTCGTTCGGTGACACTTTTATTATATCTGCATGAACTTGGCATTGGTTTTTTGAACATACCAGATGCAATCTATTTTCATGGTCATCCAGAATTAACCGGCCCTGAGTATTTTCTTGGCCAAAAGAAAAGCATTCATATGTGAGCCGCATGTTCCGGCATGTATTTCCTCGAGCACCTTAGAAGTTTCCTTTGCATCGACACACCTTAATAGTCCCAGATCAAAAGTTCTTCTATATAGGGTCCTCTATTGTGGAAGAAATGATTGGACAACCTCCAAAGCATGCGTTTATGAGTATGGTTCGCATGCTCCGGGTATTCTCCTTTTGCTAGATACTCTTTGATGTCTTGGAACCAAGGTTTTCCATCTACTTCCTCTTCAACGTGAGCACAATATGCCAGCTTATTATGGATCCTTACTGGAATAGGATCGATGAAGTTCTTGTTTGGGTGTTATCATTGATGACAAAGTAGTCAATGCGTCAGCAAACTCATTCTGAATCCTGGGGACGTGCCGAAACTCTATCTCCGTAAACCTCTTCTTCATTTCATGCACATGATGAAGGTATGGAAATATCTTGGAATTCTTGGTGCCCATTCTCTTTGTACCTGATGCACAAGAAAATCTGAATCACCGATCACTAGTAGTTCCTGAATGTTCATATCAACAGCCATGTTGAGCACTAATATGCAAGCTTCATATTCCGCCATGTTGTTGGTGCAGGGGAATTTGAGTTTTGCAGACACTGGATAATGTTGACCAGTTTCTGATACCAAGACGGCTCCAATGTCGTCTTATTTGAAGTTCACCGCTCCGTCGATGAACATTCTCCAACCGTCGTAGGCTTCAGCAATGTCTTCTCCTACGAATGATACCTCTTCATCAGGAAAATACATTTTTAAGGTATCGTATTCTCCTCCCACAGGGTTTTCAACAAGGTGGTCTGCTAGTGCCTGTCCCTTGACTGCCTTCTGAGTTACACAGACGATGTCGGACTCACTTAGCAAGATTTGCCACTTGGCCAGCTTTCCCGTAGGCATGGGTTTCTGATAGATGTACTTCAAGGGATCCATTCTTGATATGAGATATGTTGTATGAGCACCGAAGTAGTGCCTCAGCTTCTGAGCTATCCAGGTTAAAGCGCAGGTACGTTCCAGCAAAGAGTATCGTTCTTCATAAGGAGTAAACTTCTTACTCAAGTAATAGATGGTATGTTCCTTTCTTCATGTCTCATCGTGCTGCCCCAGAACGCAACCGAAATCTCCATCTAACACTGCGAGAGAGTAGTAGTAGTCTACCTAGCTTTTCCGGGACTAAGATTGGTGGTGTTGATAAGTACTCCTTGATTTTGTCAAAAGCCTTTTGACAATCCTCGGTCCAACTAGTTGCAGCGTCCTTCTTCAGCATCTTGAAAATCGGCTCACATATTACTGTGGACTGTGCTATGAAATGGTTGATGTAATTGAGGTGTCCCAGGAAACTAATAACATTTTTCCTGCTCTTTGGTGGCGGTAACTATTGGATGGTTGTGACCATTGATGGATCTAATTCTATTCCTCGACGGCTGACGATGCATCCCAATAGCTTTCCGGCAAGAGCCCCGAATGCACACTTCGCGGGGTTTAACTTTAGGTTGTATTTCCGTAGTCTGTCAAAGAATTTCCTCAAGTTTTCTATGTGATATGTGGCCTTCTTGGATTTAATGGTGACATCATCTACGTACACCTCTATCTCCTTATGTATCATGTCATGAAAAATAGTAGTCATGGCCCTCATGTAGGTGGCCCCAGCATTCTTTAAGCTGAACGACATCATCTTGTAACAGTACACCCCCCATGGTGTAATGAAAGTTGTTTTCTCAACGTCCTCCTCGTCTATCTAGATCTGATGGTATCTTGCGAAGCAATCCAAAAAAGACCAGAGTTCATGCTTGGCACAATTGTCGATAAAGATGTGTATATTCGGCAGCGGGAAATCATCCTTTGGGCTGGATCCGTTGAGATCCTGATAATCGACGCAGACTCTGACTTTCCCATCCTTCTTCGAAATTGGCATGATGTTGTCTAACCAAGTCGGATATTCAACTACCCTAAGGACCTTGGCTTCGATCTGCTTGGTAACCTCCTCTTTGATTTTCAAACTCATGTCCGGCTTGAACTTCCTGAGTTTCTGCTTTACTGGCGGACACATTGGGTTTGTGGGGAATTTGTGGGCCACAATGGATGTGCTTAATCCCTTCATATCGTTGTATGACCATGAAAAGATGTCCTCATATTCTTTCAAGAACCGAGTGTATTCCTCTTTCTCTGACTGTGACAAATGGATGCTGATTTGGGTATCCTTGACGGTTTCAGAATTTCCCAAGTTGACTATCTTAGTTTCTTCCAGGTTGGACTTGGGTTTGTTCTCAAAATCCTCTACCTCTCTAACAATGTCCTCAGGTATTACATCTTCCTTTTCTGAATCACTGCCCTTTTGCTGCGTTATCTCATTACATGTCATAGTTGTCGGTTCATCGAGATAGGAAATAGTAATGTTGTAGGGATAGAGATGTGAAAGAAATTAGTAATAATAAAATAACAAGACATTTAAAGCGTCAAACAAAAATGATTTTCAATAACTCAAATAACATTTTTGGAACATTGGAAATATTATTTAAAACAAAATGCAAAAAAGGAAATCATTTTTCTAGAAAAGCAAAAATAAACAATGTTGTTCATCCTTGCTACCTCGGGACTCTTCGGGCCCTCGATGGTCTGACAGTCAAGTTCTTGAGGAATGTTCCTCTCTCAAGAGCTGGGATAGTAGGGCCTTCCTCTTCCTCCTCCTCGACGATTACACAACAGTCCACGTCATCATCTTCTAAGAACAGATTCCTTAATGCCGCCAAAGATTCTTCTTCCTCCGATCCCCATATGATGTCGGCCTGATGGAAGTTCTGACTCAAGTGTGTCACAGGTTGCTTAATAGGGTAGTATGGACCACGCCATGGTGGTGACCAATTTCGAAATTCTTGCCAGGTGTATTGATATCCCAACCCAAAAGTTGTATCATAGCGCTTTGGTTGTATTGGCTTGGAGATGCCCTAAAGATTTTTACCAAGCCCCATGCCGGGCTCATATCCTTTCCATGCTAGCATGCTTGCTATTTTGCTACTCCACCAATTATCTTTCTCGATCGCGTTAACCCGCCCGATACAATGGTAGGTCTCTCCACCTATCTTTCTTCTATTTTCAACCACCTGAATAGTCTGACTAGTGTAAATGGGGTTGCTCCCATCTCCATGGATAATTACTTCTTGATGGTTCCACTCGAACTTCATAGCCGGGTGTAACGTAGATGCTATGGCCCAGCAGCATGTATCCAAGGTCGCCCTAACAACATATTATAGGAGGCGGATATATCGAATACATGAAACTCCACATCAAACCAGGTAGGACCCATCTGCAAACAGAGATTAGTTTCTCCTATGGTAGCCCTTTGAGACCCATCGAATGCTTTCACATTCATAGTTCCCTCTCGTATCTTATGTATGCCTTTGCCCAACCTCTTCAGCGTTGTCAATGGGAAAATGTTGAGGCTGGATCCTCTGTCAATCAGTACTCTGGCAATAAACTTGTCTTCACACTACACTATGATGTGTAATGCCCTGTTATGATTCAACCCTTCCGGTGGAAGTTCGTCCTTATGGAAAGTGATTTTGTGGCTCTCTAGCACCTGCTCCACAATATTATCCATTTATCCACCAGTGATGTTGTTGGGCACATATGCTTCACTTAACACCTTCATTAGAGCATTCCTATGTGCCTAAACATTTTGCAGCAGCGACAAGATAGCTATCTGAGCGGGAGTCTTTTTCAAATGATCAACGACTGAATACTCCCTTGCCTGTAAACATTTTGCAGCAGCGACAAGATAGCTATCTGAGCGGGAGTCTTTTTCAAATGATCAACGACTGAATACTCCCTTGCCTTTAAACATTTTGCATCAGCGACAAGATAGCTATCTGAGCGGGAGTCTTTTTCAAATGATCAACGACTGAATACTCCCTTGCCTGTACCTTCCTCCAGAGGTCATCTGGACTAGTTTCAATAATGGGAGGTTTGCTGGAGGCTTTCTTACTGGTTTCTCCCAAATGTTTTGGTGTATAAATCCTTCCCGTTCTGGTCATCCCTTGTGCAACACCGAATTCTTCCATTTTTGCTTTTCCCTTTCTTCTAGCTTCGGCCAAATAATCCCAAGGTACAACATTGGTACTGAAGGGCGGTGTGGTTTCCACCATCACTGTAAAGGGTATGTCTACTTCAACCTGAAATGGAGCAGGTGTGGCTGCAGGTGGTGCTACTTTAACCTCAAAAGGAACCGATGCGGCTACCTCGACTTCAACTGGTTGTTGTACTTGCACCACAATAGGAGTGAGCGTGACTGCGGGTTTTTAGGATAGTCACCCTTCTTGATAAGTCCGATTGATCCCTCGGGGTCCCACTCCTCATCAGTTTCTATCACATTGATCCCTTCGCCCCTATGATCTGGGAGGGGATTGTTCTGGACATTAGGTGCAGCTTCCTTTGCCTATATGACCTTATTATCAATCAAGGTCTTGATTTTATCCTTCAATGTCCGGCACTCGTCAATAGTGTGCCCTTTAATACCTGAATGGTATGCACGAGTTTTGTTCAGGTTGACCCATTGAGTTGAATTCTCCATGGCCACAACGGGAATAGGGGTGACATAACCAACAACCTTTAACCTTTCGTATAATTGGTCAATGGGTTCAGTAATGGCGGTATACTGTCTGGGTGGTTTGCAGTCAAAATTAGGCCGGGGTTTGTGGTAATTTGGACAAGTTGGAGGCGACTGAAAGTAGGATGGTTGGGAATTATATGTATGGTAGGCAGCAGTTGGTTGGGAATATCTAGGAGGTCACGGTTGGTATATGGGTTGAGGCGTCTGGTACAAAAATGGAGTTTTTGGCCCTTGGGCAACCATTACTGTCCCAACTTCTTTCTTTTTCGATATATCACCTGATTGCAATGATTTGTTCGTGGCCTGCAATGCCTCGAAATTTGTCACCATCCCGCTTTTAATGCCCTCTTCACTCCTTTCTCTGAGTTTGATGATATCGGAGAACTTATGGTTCTCACTAACTATTAGCCTTTCATAATACTACGGATCATGTGTCCTGACCAAGAATTTTCTCATGTGTTCCTCGTCTAACGCTTGTCTGACCTTGGCTGCTTCCGACCTCCACCGAGTAGCATACTCGCGGAAAGTCTCGGTTGGCTTCTTCTTTAGATTCTTGATATAGAAGACATCCGGTGCATTCTCCATATTAAATCTGATGCCATGCTCACCCAATTGGCCCACTACTTGGGATTCTGGCTTATGTACCAGGACAGGGAATCTCCAGTAACACGTCTCATTAAGAGCTTCATTCGAATCCTTTCATCTTTTCCGACCTCCACGAGATTGGCACAATAAGTCCTCAGATGAACCTTAGGATCACCCGTTCCATCAAATATTTTGAACATGGGAGGTTTGTAACTCTCCGGCAGTTCCATATATGGTTGTATGCATAAATCCTCGTAATTCAGACCTTCTATACCTTACCTACTTTAACACCTTGAACTCGACTCATCAATTTCTTGAGCTCCTCGGCCATGTTTTTGATTATCAGGTCCTTCTCATCGGATTCTGGTGTGTAGGAGATTGGTTGAGTGCAGGGAGGCAGGGTTTGACGTATATGGGGTTGTTCTGGTGAATGCGAGGAATTTGGGTATAGTGATGATCATTGGAGGAGTTTTGAAGGTCGGTGATAATTTGTGGGGTATTTTGGGATGTTTGATAGGTGATTTGCTGGTATTGAGGAGGGAAAGGTTGATGTTGAGGCGGGGTTATATACTGGTGAGGTGCGGGAGGATTCTATGGGCGTTTGATGGGTGTGTTATGAGGTGGTACAGGGTTCTGGGTATTTGGGTGATGGACTTTTGGGATGTTTAGTGTGAGGGATAGATTTGCCAAGTTACGGACCTGCTCAAGTTCACCCTGAAGTTCAAGTATTTTCTGCTCAAGTCGCGAAACCACATCATTCGGGGCCTAAGTACCCAGACCATCGGAAACTTTCCTATTCTCAGCATGTGTAGTGTTTTCCTTTCTGATGCAGTTTAGATCATCCATTTTTGCTTTTCCTTTGAATTTTGGTGGACTAGTAGGAGGAGAGGCCCCTGGATCTAGTATGATAAGCTGATGAGGCCAGTATGCGCGAACCAACCTTTGGGGAATGGGAATAATCAAAATAAAGAAAAACAAAAGGTAGCCAGGTCAGTAAGAGATATGAAAAAGAGTATTTGAAATATTTAAACACATATTGCATAAATGTAAATTCGCGTTCTAATTTGGGAGCCTCGTTGTGCCCAAGGTAGGCCTAGCAACAAGTTGATTTGGAGAACTTAAGTTCCAACAATTGCCTCATTTCATTAATGTAAAAATAGATGAATCTACAATGACACTAAGATAAGATAAGTCACTACTGGCACTTGGCCTTATTACATTTGATAAAGTAAATAAATCTACTCTACTTGGTCCTAGAGAGACCTTCCCTAGGCTTGATCTTCCTAGTTCCATCGATCAGGTTCCCCAGTTCGCGCATGCCCAATAGTAGGTATACCCTTGCTAGATTCCCTCATTCGCTTCCCTCAGTATTCTGGTAGTCGGCGACTATTTTCTTTGTCTTTTATTCTAGCTCCATCAAACCCTGATCCAGAAACTCTAACCTTTCATTAGAGTTGATAGCCAGTTCCATCCATTCATTGATCAGCCTTATGTCTGTCTCGTGTATCTCCAGATTCTCGGCCTCGGAGTCATGAATCCTTTTGCGCAACTTGTTGTATTTAACTTGGGCTTAGCAGCTTCGTCTATGACCCTATTTCCTCGACCGATTCCCGGCTCAACTATCCCTGCTACGATGTCTTCTAACCACGACAAGTAAAGCATACATGCCTTGCGTGATACCAGTCTGGCTCGAGGGTGTCCTTTTCTATGATGATCTTTAAGTGCCACATATGCTGGGCTTCACACTTGTATGGGATGTCGTCATATTTAAAATCTACCCGGTAATGACTCATTTTTGCAACCCGCGGTATGACATGCTTCCTGCCTGCCTGTCTCATAACCCTGATGGGAACATAGGGGTATATACCTTTTAACCCGATCAACACCAAGTGCGGAGCGTCCCTAGATTTGATGATGAACTCGTCAGTGGGGAACCATTCGAACATCCATTGGACCTGATCCTCAATCAAATTGTCGAAAAACTGCACCCATTCTGTAGCACTTTCTGATTGAGCAAACCTATCCGGAATGTAAGTCATTCTCTTAAGGTGATGGAAGGATATATGATCATTCCACGCCCTTCGTGGAAACTCTTGACGATATTGACCCCTTAGTAGATGCTCCAATAACCAAACTTGTAACAACAAATTACAACCTTTGAAGTGTTTGAACACCTTCTGGAAGCGGTCCAAAGCCCGATAAATGTCGGCTATGATCATAGGGACAATGGTATATGTTTGTCCTTCAATTCCCTCCATTAAAGTTTTGGCTACCATAGCCAGTCTAGTGCGAATTGTGTTCCCTTGCATTGGGAACACCATCATACCCAGAAAGCAGACAATGAACACAAAAACCCTACGGTGAATATGACCCAAGGAAGTGATAGAGAATTCATCATGGAAGATACGGTAGGACTTTCTTTGACCGTATCTTTCATAGAGGTAGTCAAAGGATATGTAAGACTTCTTCAAGCATTCCAAATCGTCGTTCTTTTTCAAACCCATCATCTTCAAAAATCCCTTAGCGGTACGATTTTCTGGCAACAATAAACCAGGACTGTACCAAGGTAGCCCGGTGAATCCCCCTTTTTCTTCCAGGAGAGGGGTCATTTCTATGTTTCCAAAGTGAAAAAGTGATCTTTCACTGTCCCTAAAAATTGTGGCAGCTTCAATCAACATATTATTTGGTTGGATGCCTAACAGAGAAGGCAAATTTCCCAGGACCTTCTTCACATGTTTTTTGTCACTTGAGGAAAGATCTTCCCACTAATCTAGCAGCAATGGTGGTATGTTACGACCATGCCGAACCTGGGGACTTCGAGCCTCATTTTTCTGCAAAACAAATAATGTTAGGCCCTTTCCCCCTCCAGATTCGACTATTTATACATTAATGATTAGCATATTGGCACTTATTTCTCAAAATTAATGCACAAATCATGGTTACATCCGTTGGGATTATGGAAACTCCGGTGGACTTTTGGACAAGGCTTGACTTAAAGGGTTATTATGTGGACAACATATTAACCCTGTCTAGGTTTGACCATGATGCATGTACAATTAATCGGAGTAAGGTTTCTATAGAGGTCTAGACTGGTACCCTCAAGTGGACAACTTGAGGGGGAAAGGCACGGAACCGTCGACTGCACCACTGATCGACTAGTTTTACCGCAAATAAGCCTTTCCGAATTTAAAGGGTGATATATAGGAAGAGCGCAAACACTCATCAAGAGTTGCTATAGGATTGATTACGCACGAGTGGAATATGATGTTGAGCATGATTTATGCAACAAAAAATAGCACATTGTCACGTATTTGCACGTTGAAAAAAATGATAAATGTAGTATTTAATAATTGAAAGGCGTTAAGAAAGGAAAACAAGGAAACAAGTCAGTTCTGTAGTAAAGGAAATCATAAATGCTTGAAAAATAGGAATTTAAATTCACATAAAAGGGAAAAGGGAAAGTATGTGCACGTATTAGAAGAATAAAGCATGCTTAAGACTAATTCAAAAAAAGCAAGTTTGTTATGGTATCCCCAGCAGAGTCGCCATGCTGTCGCGCCCCGTTTTTCCTCGCAGAGTCCGGGTTTCGATATTTTTGGGACAACTCCCTTCTTTTTGGGACGGGGTACAAGATTTGAAGAGTTTCCACCTAACGGATTAAGGTGCGTTAGGGCACCTCAAGCAAATAACTCATGAAACTAGTTTATGTCACCATAGATTTGGGTAAGTGCTCGAAATTACCTTGAGGGGAAGGTGTTAGGAACCCCTCGAGGTCCACAACGGTGGGTCCGGACCAAACTCAGTTAAGTGAATTAGTCTTTAAAGGAAAGTTAAACAATTTAAAACAAATAGATATTACTTTAAAACATGAATAAAAGGGGTCCTAGGTTTTTTAGCCTATAGGATCATTTCCGTGCAATACTTGATAACTTTCCCCAAATTGGGATGCTACGCATAGTATAAGCGCACAGGTCATCATCTCCTTTACTACCCAATTACTACCTTTTCAGTTAATACCTAAGCGTTCTAATAGCTTCTAATGCGTACCTTATACGTGCATTACCCGTCCCTTACCTATGGCCTTGGGGGTGTAGGACCTCTATTTAAGGTGGTTCTAGACTCACTTATGTTGCTTAAAATGAGAAAACTACGACAAACAAAAGTCAAGTAGGACTGTCACATAAAGAGCAAATAGGGGCTCATGTTAACCTCCACAAGTAAACAGCAAATGCACGCAATTCAAACAGGCAATTTTAATGATTTAAGACACTATAGGCAGGATATTTAGATGAGCATAAAAAGAATATAACGTAACAGTTTTATTAAAGCGCGCAGCAGTACCTATCAGTTTGCCTTTTGAATTTTGTGTAAATACTCTGAATCTGGGCATGTTCCAAACAACAAGAAGTCACAATTTTTAGACGCATAATTCTTAATTACCCTATAGGCTTGCCCAAGTGATAACCGGGGCAGAATTCTATAGGCATGGTATCTAAACTGTTAATTACACCATAATTTATAAACCAGTTATTCATCTTAACAAGCAGATTTTATCTTTTAGATCCTATAGGCATGTTTTCTAAGTGCTGAAACTGGTTACAAGTGTTTTTTCCTATAGACATGATATCTAAACTGTAGAAACTAGTTTTACACATTTCCTATAGGCATGATATCAAAATTGCATAAACTGTTTTTACACATTGTCTATAGGCATGATATCTAAATTGCAGAAATTGTTTTTACACATTTCCTATATGCATGATATCTAAGTGTTGCAACTGATTTTATACATTCCCTATAGGCATGATATCTAAGTGCTGAAACTGATTTTATATGTTCCATATAGGCATGCTATCTAAGTAAGTAAAGACGTTGACAAGCTGCCAAGAAAGTTTGATAATTCATACAAAGAAGATCCTATATACATGATTTCTAATGCACACTGAGATTAGAGGTATATGGAAGTCCTTTGAACATGGATTCTAATGCAGCATTGATAGAAAAACCTATGGACAGGATTTCTAGTATGCCAAAGTGTAAAAATTCAAGATTACAAATAATAATATAAGATCCTATAGACATGATTTCTAATGGTATGCACATAAAGAGTCACCACAACAACCTATAGGCAGGGTTTCTACCGGAATTTGATAAAAGATATATAAAACCCCTCCCCAACTTTTACTAGTAACCCCATATCTGTTATTACAAGAACTATTACATTATTACAGACCAATACAAATAAATTACATAATAAAAAATCATTATACTATAGGGAGCCTTGGCAGGTCCAATGTCAACTTGGGAATCAGGCCTTCAAGCAAGTCTGAAGTACACAGGTAGTCCATTCCATAACACAATTGGGATTCTAGTGTGTCAAAGTTTCCAAGGGCCTCCGCGTCCCCGGGCAATGCTCACACCAGACCCTTTTCAAAGAAACAGTTTTGTAAAAGTTCGGAAGACCAGCCCCAATGTTTTAGAGTTCGGAGGAGTCTCATGGACCGTAGGCAGTGCTCACACTGGGTGTGGTAGGACCCTAGATAGCTAAGAGTAGGAGTTTGAAAATAGTATAGAAGGGGTAAGGGACAGTTCTTAGAAAACAATTTAATTTTCAAAAGTGAAAAGATTTAAATTACAAGACTGCAAATAGAACAGAAACCATATTTTAGCAAATTGGTTCAGACATAGATACCAGTAATTAAACAATTGCAACAAGAGCAGGGGCACTTGAATTGTAAACAGAACTGACCATACACATTCATAATCCTAAAAACAAGTTATGAACAGGGAACAAGTAAGTGAATCAAAACAAAGTTTCACATTTCGAAGGTTGATTTGGTTTATTAATTATCACTAGGTGGAATCATGTATCTAACAGAAGACATGCTGAAATTTGGAATAACCAATCAGACGAACACATAGGGTAGGGTAGTAGAAACTAAAGCATGCTAGTTTCAGAAGGAAGTAAACAGAAACGTGTTAAAGTAAACTAGCCAAAGTAGCACATAGAACAGGATGGGTAAACAGTAATAAAGGCATGCTAGTTAAGAGAGCAACAAACAGGAAACATAGGGCAAACATAAGCATGTTGAAGTCTATAATAAGGTGACTACCTAGCATGTAGAGGAGAACATGATAACAGAAATTGAGGCGTACTAGTTAAGGAGATAGCAAACAAATAGATGAAAGCAAGTGAATCCAAAAGTCTAGCATTGACTTTCAACCGGCTAGATAGTGCAGCAAATCAATGTAACAGAAAGAACTTAAGTTGTATGAGTGTGTAAGTGAAAATGAACTTGTAAGCGTAGGTGTGTGAGGATTATATAGCATTCAACAGAGTTAACAAATAAGGGAGGAAAAATCAAGAGTTCACAAATAAGGTATGCAAATCATTCAACTAGTTAATTATGGCTAAACCCAATCAATTAATACGACAGAATCCGGGAAATATCACTTAGATTAGGGAGAATCAATTAACAACCAAGTTTGAGGTTAATAAGGTAAACAAATAAATCCAGAGATCATTTATAGGCCGGTCGAAACAATCAGAACCCAAAAATCAGCTAGTAACATAATTAAGGAAAATAATACCAATTATGAGTCACAAATAAGGAAAGAATAAATAAAATCGTCAAAGAGATATGGGTTTTGAAAGAAAACAAAATTCCAAACCCTAATTAGGCAAATAAAAATCAATTAATCCCTTTTAATTGGCACAGCCAAATAATAACGGGCAAATATCAGAACAAATAATGGAATAATTAAAAACCCTAGGGATTAAAAAATAGATATAAAAACCAGTTGAACAAGTAAAGAGAACCCGAGTGAAACACTTAAACCCTTTAGAATAATCTTGCAAAAACTTAAAAAGATGAAACCCTAGTTTTTAGGGAAAAACTAAAATCGGTTTACAATAATAACGCAAATAGAAGATCTTAAAAGAGGAATATCAGATAAACTCAAAATCATCACAAATCTATAGAAATCTGAACAGACTCGAGTAGAAAGGGACTAGGGTTTTAAGAAAAATAGACAGAGGTAAGAAAAATCCGATTTGAACTAGAGATTTGAAGCCATAAACATGAAGATAACAATACTCCCAAACACAGAGATGAACACAGGCGGATTTATCGAGAAAATAAAGGATTTGGACCGAGTCAGTGTTGAATCTCGTTGAGATTCCCTCAAATAACATAAAAATCATAACACTAGTAAATAAAGGAGGCCAGATGGGGCCTAAAATCGAAGGGAAAACCCATGAATTAAAGGGGTTCAGATGACGGCGGGTTAGGGCTAGGGAAAAAGGTGAGGGAGAAGAGAAGGAAAAGGGAATCAGGGGCGGCGGATTTTAGAAAATGAATAGGGTTTGGGGGTTATGGGTTAATTAAAAAAGGTAATAATATCCTGGACCGTTGATCTCAGAGATCAACGGCCAGGATTAGATCTGGGGGTTTGTCGGGTTTAAAGATTGGGTTACGAGTATTGGGTTATGGGTATTGGATCAGGTTTAATTTAATTGGGCTGGGGTAGTAATTGGGCTAAGTCCATAAATCTAATTAAAAAAGGTTATTTGTTAAATACCCAATTAATTTTATAAAATAATTTATAAAAATAGCTAATAAATGATAAAAAATAATATTTATACATAAAAATAATTTAAAATTATTACTTAATATTATAAAAATATAAAAGGTCATTTTCTTGTAAAATAAGGTAATTATGCACATATGGCTATTATTGCAATTATAACCTAAAAATATAAATATGGCTATTGAAGAAATAGTTAAAGCTTAGTACAAATATAAAGGATAAAATTAAGCAATACAATTGTTATAAAAATCGTTTGTGATACAATTAGAAACTATTTATATATTAAAAACATTGGGATAAATTAATTAAAAATCATTTAAGAATGCAAAAAATTATGGAAAAATATTAATTGATGCTCATGCATAGTTTTGAAGATATATATGCATTTTAGAAATAAATATGGGAAAAAATTGGGTATCAACATCTGTAGACAGTCATGTATAGTTTGATAGCACGTGGCCTTGTCGGCTTCTAGTTTTGAATATATAGTTGTTTATAGTAGCCTTGTCAGCTCGCCCTACCGTATTCTGCATGTATATGTGTATATGTCTTTTGGACATGTTTCCCTCAAGCATATTATTCACGTAATTCGGCAGTTTTGTGATGACCCAGAAGGTCACCTTATGTAATTTAAGCTACATCTGCGTTCCGAGGCTCCGAGAGCCTTCGTTAGTCTCACCTCGATATGCGTGTGCAGCCCGGGCGTGTAGCCGGGAAGCTATTACGTGAAAATTTGATAAAAATGAGTTTTGATAATTAATAAATGAATATAGTTGACTTTGGTCAATATTTCTGGTAAACAGACCCGGACCCGTGATTCGACGGTCTTGGAGGGTCCCTAAGAAAATATGGGACTTGGGCATATGCTCGGAATCGAATTCCGAGGTCCCAAGCCCGAGAAATGAATTTTTAAAGAAAATTGTTTTCTGAAAATAATAAAGGATTTTGAAAATGAATAATTATGTGAAAACCGTGTTACCGGGTCCGTATTGTGGTTCCGGAGCCCGGAACAGGTTTATTATATATTATTTGTCTTATCTGTAAAATTTGGTGTAAAACGGGCGTGAATTGAGTGGTTTCGGATCAAAAATGAGACTTTGAGGTTTTAAAGAATTTGAAATGTGGCTTGGAAAGTGGTGTTATGTTCCCGAGGTCCGAATGAGATTCCGAGACCGGGAATAGTTCCGTGGTGTCATTTATAACTTATTTGCAAATTTTGAGGTCATTCAGAGTGGTTTAGGTCGGTTCGGCGCGTTAAAGTGAATTCTAGAATTTCAAGTACTTAAGTTTTGAATTCAGGGGTTTTGGAGAGTGATTTTGAGTTTTAGCGTTGTATTGAGTGTTCCGTGAGTTGGATCAAGTCCGTTTTATGATTTGGGACTTGTTGGTATTTTTGGACGGGGGCTCGGTTAGGCCCAGGTGCCTCCCGGACCCCGTGCGAGGCCAAAAACCAGCAAAAACCACTGCTGGTGCACAGCAGCTGGTGTGACCGTAGGTGCGGTTGCCCAGCCGCAGGTGCGGGACCGCCCCTGCGGTCCCAACCTCGTAGGAGCGGACCCCAGCCCCCTTGCCCAAGTCCGCAGGTGCGGGACGTAGGTCGCAGGTGCGAGACCGCAGGCGCGGTCCAAGCCATCGCAAGCGCGACCCTTTCCACAGGGGCGACCAGACATCCGCAGGGGCGGGACCGCTGGTGCGAGCCTAGGGTCCCAGGCCCTTTTCCGCAAGGGCGATCACTTTCTCGCAGGTGCACGACCGCACCTGCGGTCCTATTGTCGCAGGTGCGGAAACCCCTGTTGGCAGCCCACTTAAATACTCCAAAATTTCGGGTTTTCCTCATTCCTTCCATCTTCAAACTCCATTAGAGGGCATCCAAGCTTGGGGCATCACCTTCCACGACCACCCACTGTAAGAGGTAAGTAAAACCCCATAAAACTTCTAATTTTAACAATAATTCCTAGCTTAATTCACTAATAAACCACCTAAAATCATTGAATTAGGTAGTAAACTTTAGGGTTCTTAGGAATTTCGTGATTTTCCATGTTAGGCCATAAATTCTTGAATAAATTACATAACTTCGATCCTTAGACTCCGGGTAATTGATTCCTTCATGAATTTTCGAAAATCTAAACGTGTGGGCCCGGGGTCGAATTTTAGTATTCTTGGAAGAAATAGTAGGAAATGCATAACTTGACTTAGAAATTAATTTATTGAGTACTTATTGATGTACTTGGGTTGATTGTGTCTAGATAATACCGTTCCGGAGTC
>ML241719.1:1631-28395 GCA_005239495.1 Nicotiana undulata
AGCCCCTGAATCACAGGTTTGATACGTGATCAGGGAGAGATCAGACTTATTTTACTTTCCCCTGAGTCACAGGTTTGATTCGTGGTTAGGGAGAATTATACTACTATTTTCACCGGCGCCCGAGTCACAGGTATGATTCGTGATCGGGGAGGACATATATACTCTTCGGCCCCCGAGTCGCAGGCATGATTCGCGATCGGGGAGAGTTTTACTTTGCATCATTCGCCCTGAGTCACAGGTATGATTCGTGATCGGGATATTTTATATATATGTCAGTTGCCCCTGAGTCGCATGGATGATTCGCGAGCAGGGAGAGATATTTGCCCATGAGTCGCATGGATGATTCGCGATCGTGGAGATTTTATCGAGTCAGCGCACGAGTCGCAGGTATGATTCGCGAACGTGTGGAGCTTTATGACTGTGTCAGTCCTTATGACCCACCCTTATGACTTCGGCCGATAGTCTTGTCTGTGTCGGATATATATATGTATACTCATTGCATTCATGAGAATTTGCATGGAGTTGGGATCGTACGATGGTGAGTTGAGAAATAATACTGAGTATTGGAAAGTGAACAATTGAGAATAAAGATAAAACCTTTCGGATAATGAGAAAGAAAACAATGATATAACTATGAACAGCTTACGAAGAAAGATTATATTTGAGATCAGTTACTGTTGTTGTTTACATGTTCGTATACTTGATGTACTTTCTCACGTGATTTATTTCTCAGCATGTATTTTATTTTATTATGTACTGGACCTTAGTGAGTATGTATTCTACCTCTCGTCACTACTCTTTACGAGTTTAGACGGGATACTCACTGGGTACATATTTGTTTATATGTACTCATGCTGCACTTTCTTTCTTTTTCTGCACTTGACTGTGCAGGTATTGAGGCTGGTTCGTCTGTTCGTCCGTCAGCTGATAGGTACTGATCGCGGCGTCGCTCCACACGGTGAGCTGTCTTCTTGGCGTTATCCTGACAGCACCTCTGGAGCCTTCTAGTTTCATTTTGCTCAGTCTTTTGTTCCAGACTGCGGCTTGTATATTTTGTATATGTATTTCTACTGTTGTATCTATGTAGCCGCCCGTTGACATTGTGACACTAGTCCTGGCACACACTTGTTGTAGTTATCGGGGTTGTACATATATCGGGCCTAGCTGTGGTTCAGCTTGTTTTTACGGCCTTACCCCATATTGTTATTGTATTCCGCATTTTTATTGTTATTGTTGTTCGTTGGCTTGCCTAATCTCGCCATTAGGCGCCATCACGACCTGGACCGGTTTTGGGTCGTGACATTAACTCTAATTTGAACATTGTGTACCTATTACAATTGCTTCTAAGTAAGCTGAAAAGATACAATATTAAATCACCTACTACAACCAACTAGACTCAATAAACAAACAGATGGAACTGATTCTTCTAGCTGGTCAGTAGCCTTTGAGTCGCACAAGGATTCTGCTTGCAAAATATCTCTGGGAATTTCGCTTTCAATTCTTGTTTCACTTCTGCCTTTGTGCGAATGATTCTTCAGTAGGAATAGTTCAACATTATATAGCGCCAGTAGTTGAGATGTTCTTGTTTAGTTCTAATGCAACTCTTCCTTGGTGGAAGAGTTTGTATTAGACTCAACTTCCTTCCTTTGTTACTATCTTTGCTGAATTCAAACTCTAACCTCTTATCAATTTGTAACCTTTTCGCTTTAGGAGACAACCTCTTAGTTCCCATATAATTCACATACCTTGTTATCTCTTACACATGGACTCTTCGCGTGCCAATGAGTCTGTTTCACTATGATAGCCTGATGGACCTGGTTCAACTTGGTAGACATTTGTCAATCTTCAAAACCATGCAGTGACTTGGGTCAACAAAATCCGATTGGGAATTGTGATTTTATTTGCATTATACACTTACCGTTATAGAGCAGTTGCTATAAGCGAATCATCATAGATTTACTTCACACAACTCTAAAAAGGTAAAAACTCTTAACTTATATGATAACAACAATATATTTTTCAAAGTCTCTATCTATCTACAAATATCCTAAAATGTTCTTGTTTTTTGATCATCTCTGATGAATTTATATATCTCAAAGTGTTCTCAGAATTGTAAGAGTCAACAAAACATAATGGTACCCAATACATCTGTCTTCAATGGTCTAATTAAGTATTTAGTCGTTTTGTCTATTCTTTTGTTAATTGATTTATTAAATGAATTATTGCTAGTTGTAGGAATTAAATCGAACAAACTCTAGTTATATCAGACTTTAATTGGTTATTAATGAATTTCTTCAGCCAATGAGATAATTCATTAGTAATTTAATTGTGAAACTGATGGCTTTCTTCAACGGGTAAACCATAAAGATGACCTGCTTTTGTTTTCAACAATAATTACTCCTATCCATTACAATATGCAAGGCATCATTAGTAATTATTCATTACCATAGGAATTCTCTTAGATATATCTTTGCCAGAACACCAAAGGTCTTGGTAAAAACTAAAAATTGACCATTCACGGGTTGCCTTTCTCTATGATTCTTAAAAGTACACTATTTATTATGAAATATATATATTTACTATTTTGTATATTATTGTTATTAAAATAGTGATTCATTGAAGGGCAAAAATGTGGTTCAAACTTTTGATGGGCATTTTAGTAATTCAATCTTACCTAAAAATTTTCATACTTATAATATAGTATGATGATATGATATGGATAGATATAAATATAAAATAAAAATAGAATAAGAACTAAAAAATAGAACAAGTGTGTACTACTCTCTTTGAAAGTTAGAAAGGGCAAAAGGGAGCACTCTCTTCTTTTTGGACAAACCGAAAAATAGAGAGGAAAGTATTAACTCTCCCTTGAAGATGCAAGCGAGAGTTATCAGACAACTATTTAATCTGAATTACCCAAATGCACAAGCCTATTCTACATCAAAATTGACTTGGCTTTACAATAAATTTCTTCTTGTTTACAATCCTAAACATGTCTATGCTACTGAACCTGAAATGAGATTTTTTCTGTAATATTCATTCATTTTTTATGCCAAAAAAGAATGATCTTAAAAAAATTTCCCGACTAAACTGTGATCATGCTCTCTTTGTTTTCTTAAGACCTTTTCTCTAGCATTTCCTTGTAGCTACACTTTCCAATATCAGTTTTGGACATACTAATTCCAATTGCTTTGGTTACATGTTCATGAGAAGCAAACATTGGTGATGAAACAGCTTCCTCAAATGGATCACTAGTTGATGAACTTGCAGGACTTACAGCCTCTACAAATGCTTGAATTTCTGACCCAGTTATCTTTTTCTCCTCTACCCCACATTCTGATTTTTCATCAGGCAAATCCGATTTAACTGTTGATTCTCGTTGGAGATATGGATCATTGTGATTTAAATCAATTGTTATCTCCTTTTCCCTAGCATTCCTGGATCCCCAGTGAGTCAAACACGAAATCCAGAAATTCAACCACGCTACAAGATGGAATAGTGCCCAATCAAGAAATGGTACCTGGTGAATAAATATTGGCAACTTTTCCATGGATTCATCAAATTTTCCTGGTAGGCTTTCTGCAACATAAGCTAGCTCATCTATCTTATCGAAAACTCTGGATGCTGGTGGAAATAACTTTTCTACCATAATTTCTGAAGTGAGTATGCAATTATCTACAAATGATACCAGGACTAATAGCCATTGAATTTGCATGGTGTATAAAATTGGCATTACATAACTCATACATATTGCAATTTTATCTATTATTGATCTGATTGGTCTGTTGAAGTCCTCTGTTTTTCTGCAGGCAATGTGGATAATTGCTAAAATTGAAGCTACACAAGTGTACAATGGACCACGTCTTGGCATTTTTTTGCTTTCTAAATTTGATCCCTGAAAATTCAAAATTGAATCAGATTTTAAGGGTTTTGGATCTGGCCAAATTTAGATTAAAACAATGAAATAAGAAAGAATGGATAAAGAGATGCATAACATACTACTATGTACCTTGGACATAAATGCGACATTGCACTTGACAATTCTTTCAGTAACCATCCACACAAAATTGAGAATTTTCATCATTATATGTATAAAGTGAAGTAGTTTTTCATGTTACTTTTATTTTTTGCTTTATATTTTCGGTGGATTAAAACTATTAAAATTTGGGAAACAGAAATGAATATAGGTCTTTCGGAATTGGTTGAATCTAGTTGTGAGTTGTAGGTTGGGATCAATTGTAGCAATTCTACGGTTTTGAAAGAGCTCCAACATTTAGTTTAACCATCCGAATATTTCTCGTAATTTCTTTCTCTTCCTCTATTGTTTTATTTTTTGTAATTTAATATGCCTATTTTGTCGGATCATTTAATGGGTAATAAGTAAATCGAAATCTTTTTGCTTAGGTCAAACGAGAATTAATCATTCCTCAATGGCCCTATAAGTCATTGGAACGACGACATGACAATAGTGTTTTTCTTCTTTTCCTTTGGTTCTTCGCAACAGAGGCAGCAACAAATAAGGTTTGCTTCATTGGGCTATTAGTTTCATAAAAGACTCTGGCACGCAAATGTGCTCTATAGCATATCACAAGTCTTGCATTCTAAAGTTATTCTAGTAGGATTTCTTTGGTGTCACGACCCAACCTTCCCTCCCTGAGAGGTCGCAACGTCACCTAGTTCTACGACTAGGTAACCCTAACATTAACGGTATAACAACGATATAAACATAAATCTACACCATTAACAGTAACAAAAATGAAATAGTGATATAAATGCCGCTCGGCATATACATTTAACAACTCTCCAAGTACATACAGAGTTTTCCCAAGACCGGGAACATCATAAGTCACAATCTTCTAAGAATTTACTATAAGTTCTATACATCGGTATTTTGGAAGTAGTAGAAGAAGAGCTAGACAAAAAGAAAGAGGGTGACTCCTAGGTCTGCGGATGCGACAGATGTACCTCGAAGTCTCCGTAGTAGCAGGGGCGGATCTAGCATATACCTCGCGGGTTCAATTGAACCCATAGCTTTCGACGCGGAGTAAAAAATTATATGTAAAAATTCATTAAAATGACAAAAATGTTAGAGATGAACCCATAACTTTCAAATTATAACGGGTTCAATGCTAAAAGTTTTAAAAATTTAACCCATAAGGTTTAAATCCTGGATCCGCCTCTGCGTAGAAGCAGCGGGTGCACGACTAATAATGAGGTTGGAATGATGTACCTGGAGCTGCACACGAAAACATGTGCAGAAGAGTAGCATGAGTACACCACAATGGTACCCAGTAAGTGCCAAGCCTAACCACGGTCGAGTAGTGACGAGGTCAGGTCAGGCCCACTTGTAATTAATAAATGAAGAAGAAAATATACAATATAATTATAGACTGGAACTAAGGAAAAGGAAATACAACACATAATAGTTCAACACACGAAATAAACAACATGGAATCTCCCGAGATACCGTCTCGTAGTCCCAAAGTAAATATGCAGGGAGAACTCCCGAGGTACCGCCTCGTAGTCTCAAAAGTAAATTTGCAGGGAGAACTCCCGAGGGATCGCCTCATAGTCTCAAAAGTAAATATGCTGGGGATCTCCCGGTATACCGTCCTGTAGTCCCAAAGTAAATACATAGCTCAAACAAATGAGGATAACAGTTACAACAAGAGAATCCACAGTTTAGGCGAAGTACAAGACAAGAAAATGAAGCAGGTATTCACTAAGTATGCTGCAAACAGTTCAGTTAAGCAATTAAGACACGTAGACATGCTATTCTAGGCTAACAAGATAACTACACATGCTAGTATACTTAATTAAGGTGAAAACATATAATTACTCAGTAAAAATCAAGTTTTTATTGCAACAAATAGCCCGTGTACGCACTCGTCACCTCACATACACGGCACTCACATATCATATCAGTACCAAATCCTAAGGGGATTTCCCCTACACAAGGTTATGCAAGCCACTTACCTCGAACCAAGCTCAATAAATTGGTATCAATGTTTTCCCCAAGAATATCCGACTCCGAATGGCCCAAATCTAGCCAAAATCAATTACATACTATAAATATATCTATAAGAAACTAATCTTATCAATGAAATCTAAGGTAAAGAAAGAAATTAGGAAATCGACCCAAAAAGCCTGTCCAGGACCACGTCTCGGAATCGGGTAATAGTCACCAAATACGAACACCCATTCACTCACGAGTCCAACCATACAAGAATTACTCGAATCCGACCTCAAATCGCCGTTCAAACTCGAAATTTTAGTCTATGAAGTTTCAACCATTTTCCCCCAAATTGCCAACTAAAATCCCTAATTAGATGATGAAAATAGCAATAGATTTATGAAACATAGCCCAATCCAAGTTAGAATCACTTACCCCAACAATCGTTTTGAAGAAACCTCGAAAATATCGCCTCACACCGAGTTCTCAAAGTCCAAAAATCAAAAATGGGAATCAAACTCTCGAAATTCTCTTTTCTGCCCAGTTATTCCGCATCTGCAGACCTGCCATCGCACCTACGACACCGTACCTGCAAAATTCCCCTCGCTAGTGTGGATTCAACTTAGCTCAAAGTCCGCTTCTGCGATCATGTGGTCGCACCTGCGGACCCATGTCCGCTTCTGCGATAACCTCCCAGCTCGGCTTTCGCTTTTGCGATTGCTTCTCCATAGGAGAGGTCCGCTTTTGCGGCCACATTGTCGCACCTGCGACCACTGGCTACCCAGACCAGGGTCGCATCTGCGAGCTACCCTCCGCACATGCAAGTCCGCACCTGTAGTCTCCTCTCCGCATGTGCGAAACACCAGAAACCAACAAATTCTCAGCAATTGCCTAAGTACAAATTCCAATCCGTTAAGCATCTGACACATACCCCAGGCCCGCAGGATCTCCACCAAACATACCAACCAGTCCTATTACACCATAAGAACTTAGTCGAGCCCTCAAATCACATCAAACAATGCTAAAAACACGAATCACCCACCGATTCAAACTTAATGAACTTGAAACTTCCAATTTCTACAACCGATGCCGAAACCTATCAAACCACGTCCGATTGACCCCACATTTTGCACACAAGTCATATTCTACATTACGGACCTACTCCAACTTTCGGAATCAGAATCCCACCCCGATATAAAAAACTCTACTACCGGTATCTCTAAAAATTTGACTTTCTCCATTTCAAGCCTAAATGAGCTACAGACCTCCAAAACACAATCCGGACACGCCCCTAAGTCCGAAATCACCCAACGAAGCTAACGGAATTGAAGAAACTCCATTCCGGAGTCGTCTTCACACACTTCTGACTTCTGCCAAAATCCTAATACTTAAGCTTCCGTTTAGGGACTAAGTGTCCCAAAACACTCCGAAACCACAAACAACATTACACTTTCCGCCAAGACACATAAGCAGAAAGAGATACATGGTAAGCAATTAATAGGGGATCATGGCTATAACTCTTAAAACGACCGTCCAGGTCGTTATATCCTCCCTCTCTTAAAACAATCGTTCGTCCTCTAACGAGTATAGAGACATACCTAAAGTGGTGAAAAGATGAGGATAACGGTTGCGCATATCAAGCTTGGTCTCCCAAGTCGCCTCCTCGACCGACTGACCCCTCCACTGAACCTTCACGGACGCAATGTTCTTTGATCTTAGCTTTCTGACCTGCTTGTCCAAAATAGCCATTGGCTCCTCAATATAAGATAGATCCTTGTCCAACTGGACGGAACTTAAATCCAACACTGGATCACCGTGATACTTCCGGAGCATAGAAACATGAAATACCGGATGAACTCTTGCTAGACTAGGAGGTAAGGCAATCTCATAAGCAACCTCCCCAACTCGTCGCAACACCTCAAAGGGACCATTGAACCTTGGGATTAGTTTTCCCTTCTTCCCGAATCTCATAACGCCATTTATAGGAGAAACCAGGAGCAAGACCCTCTCTCCAACCATGAATGCAACATCACGAACCTTATGGTCCGCATAACTCTCCTGTATGGATTGGGCTGTGCGAAGTTGACCCTGAATCACCTTCACCTTATCCAGGGCATCCTGAACCAAGTCTGTACCCAATAATCTATCCTCGCCCGGCTCGAACCAAGCCACTGGGGACCAACACCACCTACCATACAGAGCCTCATACGATGCCATCTAGATGCTCGACTGATAACTGTTATTGTAGGCAAACTCCGCAAGTGGCAAGAACTGATCCCACGACTCTCCAAACTCCATCACACACGCACAGAGCATATCCTCTAATATCTAAATAGTGCGCTCGGTCTATCCGTTCGTCTGAGGGTGAAATGCTGTGCTCATCTCCTCTCGAGTACCCAACTCATGTTGTACGACCCTCCAAAACCGTGATGTAAACTATATACCCCGGTCAGAGATGATAGATATCGATACGCTATGAAGCCTGACGATCTCGTGGATATAAATTCAAGCCAACTTCTCGGAAGAATAGGTAGTCATCACATGAATAATATGAGCTGAATTGGTTAGCCTATCCATAATCACCCAAACTCTAATGCTGTCATAGCACCCTGGCGCAACTGCTCAAACTCCGCGCGCCATGAGTCCTTGAGGCTTTTAGGGACATACTCTCATAAAAATATGTCCGAGAACTGAGTCCATGTAAGTGAAGCTTCCTTAGCCGGACTACTCAATTCATAAGCACACCACCACTGATAGGTTGCTCGTCTAAGATGGAAGGTGGTAAAAGAAACCCCACTCATCTCCGCTACGCCCATAGTATGGAGAATACGATGACACTTCTCCAGAAAACCCTGCGCATCATCTGTAGAAAATCCACTGAAGGTAAGTGGGTGGTACTTCTTGTACCTCTCAAGTCTGAGCTGCTCTACATCAGAAACTGTTGTCCTAGTCTTGTGCTGGAGCGGAGCTACTGGTTGCATAGGGATAAACTCTGGGGCCTGACCGACCTGGACCTTCTGCTCAGGAGTGCGGGTTGCGGGAATAAGTGCCCCTCCCGCGGCCTGAGATGTGGCAGGAGCTAGTGGGACCAATCCGGCCTAAGCTAAGGTGCTGAACATGCTCATGAACTAGAGTTTCCTGGAGGGCTGGTGCAGCAATAGGTACCTCAGGTGCCCGCCCTTCAGCTGGAGCTACTGGGGGATCCTCTGTCGCAACTCGCGTGGGTGCTTTAGCTGCACCGCATGGTCTTCTTCTACCTGGCCCCAGCCTCTAGAGGGGGACTCCTAAGTCTGCGGACGCGGTAGATGTACCTCGAAGTCTCCGTAGCAGCAGCGGGTGCACGACTAATAATAATGATGGAATGATGTACCTGGATCTGCACACGAAAACATGTGCAGAAGAGTAGCATGAGTACACCACAATGGTACCTAGTAAGTACCAAGCCTAACCTCGGTCGAGTAGTTACGAGGTCAGTTTAGGATCATTGGTAATAAATAAATGAAGCACAAAATATACAGTATAATAATAGACTAGAACTAAGCAAAAGGAAATACAACAAATAATAGTTCAACATACAAAATAAACAACAAGGGGTCTCCTGAGATACCGTCTCGTAGTCCCAAAGTAAATATGCAGGGAGAACTCACGAGGTACCGCCTCGTAGTCTCAAAAGTAAATATGCAAGGAGAACTCCCGAGGGACCACCTCGTAGTCTCAAAAGTAAACATGCAGGGGGATCTCCCGGGATAGAGTCCCATAGTCTTAAAGTAAATACACAGCTCAAACAAATGAAGATAGCAATTACAACAAGAGAATCTACAGTTTAGGCTAAGTACAAGTCAAGAAAAGAAGAAGGAATTCACTAAGCATGTTGCAAATAGTTCAGTTAAGCAATTAAGACACGTAGACATGCTATTCTAGGCTAACATGATAACTACACATGCTAGTATACTCAATTAAGGTGAAAATAAGTAATTACTCAATAAAAATCAAGTTTTTATTGCAGCAAATAGCCCGTGTACGCACTCGTCACCTCGCGTACACGGCGCTCACATATCATATCAGTACCGAATTCTAAGGGGATTTTCCCAACACAAGTTTAGGCAAGCCACTTACCTCGAACCAAGCGCAATCAATCGGTAGCAATTTCTTTTCCCACGAATATACGGCTCCGAATGGCCCAAATCTAGCCAAAATCAATTACAATATATATATATATATATATATATATATATATATATATATATATATATATATATATATATAGAAACTAATCTAATAAATGAAATCTAAGCTAAAACAAAAAATTAGGAAATTGACCCAAAAAGCCTCCCCGGGCCCACGTCTCGGAATCGGGTAAAAGTCACAAAATACGAACACCCATTTATTCACGATCCAACCATACAAGAATTACTCGAATCTGACCTCAAATCGCCTTTCAAAACTCGAAATTTTAGTCTATGAAGTTTCTACCATTTCCCCCCCAAATTTCCAACTCAAATCCCTAATTTGATGATGAAATTAGCAATATATTCATGAAACATAGCCCAATCGAGTTAGAATGACTTACCCCAACAATCTTCTTGAAGAAACGTCAAACAAATTGCCTCACACCGAGCTCTCAAAGTACCAAAATTGAAAATGGGAAACAAACCCTCGAATTCTCTTTTGTGCCCGAGTTATTCTGCATCTGCGGAGCTTCCATCGCACCTGCGGAATTCCCCTTGCAGGTGAGGATTCCACTTAAATCTCAGAGTCCTCTTCTGCGATATGGTCGCACCTTTAGACCCATGTCCACTTCTGCGTTAGCCTCCCATCCCGACCTTCGCTTCTGGGATTGTTTCTCCGCAGGAGCGACTTCGCTTCTGCAGTCACATTGTCGTGCCTGCGACCACTGGCTACCTAGACCAGGGCCGCATTTGCGAGCTACCCTTCGCACATGTGAGTCCGCACCTGCGGTCTCCCCACTGCAGGTGCGAAACACCAGAAACCAACAAATTCTCAGCAATTGCATAAGTACGAATTCCAATATGTTAAGCATCTGAAAGACACCCGAGGCCCCCAGGACCTTCACCAAACATAAAAACCAGTCCTAATACACCCTACTAACTTAGTCGAGCCCTCAAATCACATCAAACAACGGTAAAAACATGAATCACCCTCCGATTCAAACTTAATGAACTTGAAACTTCCAATTTCTACAACCTATGTTGAAACCTATCAAACCATATTCGATTGACCCCAAATTTTGCACACAAGTCATATTCAACATTATGGGCCTACTCTAACATCCGAAATCAAAATCCGAGCCCTATACCAAAAAGTCTACTACCCGCCAAAATCTCCAAAAAATTGACTTTCGCCATTTCAAGCCTAAATGAGCTACATAAATCCAAAACACAATCTGGAAACGCCCCTAAGTCCGAAATCACCCAAAAGAGCTTACGAACCGATGAAACTCCATTTCAGAGTCGTTGTTACACAGTTCTAACTATGGTAAAAATCCTAAGACTTAAGCTTCCGTTTAGGGACTAAGTGTCCGAAACCACTCCGAAACCACAACCAACACCTCCCGGCAAGACACATAAGCAGAAAAAGATATGGGGGAAGCAGTAAATAGGGGATCGAGGCTATAACTCTCAAAACGAACGGCCGGGTCATTACATTTGGTTTCTAATATCAATCCTGAAATGTGTACATGTGAGTAGGGGTGATTTACCGGAACCAGTTTGCCCTGACCTTTAACTTCTACACCATTTATCTAAACTGTGGAAAAATAACTTCAATTACGTTTAGTAATATTAGTTGAATCAAAACATCCTCCAACACAAACACCTTTCAACTCGTTCAATTCTTAGAATCATCGACTGGTATGGACAAACGTCGACAACCAACCACTGACCAATGACCTACGACCATCGAATGCCACCGACTACCGACTCATGTATGTTAACTGTAAGGCCCCATATAATGTTTCCTAAAACCTGGGGTTTTGTGCAACCAAGGTAGGCGTATGTGTTAATGATAGTAAAGATTACTCTCCGTGGTACAACCTTTTTGGGTCGAACAGTACGCTGGGGAGTTGAAGGAAAATGCTTGTAAGCAAAAGGAATTTCTGCGGCCCACTATGTGGCCGCAGAATCACTCTGTGGGCCGCAGAGTGAGGCAGTCAATGGGAAACTTTTGGATGTCATTTCGCGGCCAATTATGCAACCGCAAAACGATTTCGCAGGCCACACACCGATCACATATCCAGCATGGAAAATTTTCAAAGGGAGGTTCTGCGGCACATTATGGACTGCAGAATAGGTCTGCGGATTGCATAATGGTCGCACAGTGGGGCAGACCTGCCCAGTTCCGGAGGGTCATTTCGCGGACCGTAGAAGCATTCTGCGACCGTAGACCTATGTCGGGGCTCCTATTTTTCTTATTTTTAAACCCGATTCCATTCTAATAAAACACTCTTGGGGATCATTTTAAAGGGGGATAACATATATTTCTAGAGAGAGGGAGTGACATAGAGTGAGAA
The DNA here is from genome assembly GCA_005239495.1 of Nicotiana undulata. Taxonomy (NCBI): domain Eukaryota; kingdom Viridiplantae; phylum Streptophyta; class Magnoliopsida; order Solanales; family Solanaceae; genus Nicotiana; species Nicotiana undulata. The sequence continues at coordinate 14,114 of ML241719.1, forward strand.
AGGGAGTTCCTAAGCTTCATATGCCAATTCTTTCTCAAATCTTGGAAGATTAACAAGGAAAACACACTAGGTATTCATCCTATAGGTAAGATTCTACACCCTAATTCTTAATTTCAAAATTTGACTAGAAATGTGCAATTAGTTAGATAATTCATGGGTATGAGAGTTGTTTATTTTGCATGCATGTGTGATTATTGGATGTAGGGAGATTGATGAGCTATAATAGTAAAGAATGAGTTGTGGGATGATGTAATCTTCCATATAAATGGTCTTGGAACCTTAATGCACACCTAGTATTTGATAAAATACTCAAATGAGCTAGAACCAGAGCATCTTCCCAATTATTTTTAAATTTGTTACATTTCTAAAATAGATTGAAGTTGCGAAGATTTCCGGAACATTTTAGAGTTTAAGGAATCTCAAGTGAGGTGTGATGGCTAAACTATTCTTTAAGAATTGAACCCCACATTACCCTTGTAAATTCCAAGATATTTATCATAAATCGATTATTCCAAATAAGCTTTGTGACAACATTCAATTCGTGTTCGAATGATGTTGTATTATTGATTAAGCATGTGTTCCAAACTATGGATTGTGTATCTACATGTTATAATTCCAAGTCGTGTTACATATGAATATTATTACTCCCAATTGTGTAGAGATTGTGATCAGGATTACACCTCCACTCGCACATTTTGGGGTGAGGCGGCATGACCGCTTTGTGTAGGATTTTGTATTGTTGTTACACCACCACCTGCATACACGTATTGGGTGAGGCGGCAGGGCCACTTTGTGTATGTATTGGTATCGATGTTACATCTCAACCTACACATATTGGGGTGAGGCGGTAGGGCCGCTTTGTGTAGGTATTGGTATCGTTGTTACACCTCGACCCACACATATTGGGTGAGGCGAAATAGCCGCTTTGTGTAAGTATTGGTATCATTTTTACACCTCCACCCGCAAATATTGGGGTGAGGCGGTAGGGCCGCTTTTTGTAGGTATTGATATCATTGTTGCACCTACACCCGCATACATTGGGGTGAGGCGGCGGGGCCGATTTGTGCAAAGATGGTTATAGAGGTTCTCGTATTAAAATTTATTAATGTTATTGACAGCTCTTGATAAATCTAACATATATCTATGCTATTCTATTGTCACCCTGATTCATCATATTTATGCTACATTTCCAAGTTCCTGATTAGGTGTTTGGTTTTCATACTAGTACTATTCGACATGTACTAATGTCCCTTTTGCCGAGGGCGATGCATCTTTAATGGATGCAGGTGGTTCCACATCGGAGGATACTGACCAGTGATTGCGGTACTCAATTTTCCCAGCTGACTTGGTGACCCCCATCTGATTCCGGGTTTGTGCATCATTTGTTTCGTGTGTATTACTATGTTTTGAGGTATAGTCAGAGACTTGTTGCCGGCACTATCATTTCACTGTTTGTATATTAGAGGCTCCATAGACATAGTGTAGGTGTATATGATGTTACACCCCATGTTTCCGTACGTGAGAGTACGTCGTAAGTCAATTGATGTAAGCTCAGAAATAAGATTATATTTGGAAGCAAATAAAGTAGGTTAATAATGTTACCTTGTAGGTTAAAAATATTTAAGATCATCGAGTACCAAGAGGGTTGGAAAGCTTAGAAGCTAAACCAACTGAAGAAAATAAGTTTCGTCAAAAGTCGACGAGTTTGGAATGTTATAACATGTACTTTAGGGTGAGACTATGGTTCAATAAATTATAAGGAGGTTATTCTATGCGTTAATTTTGTCATATGATAGTCGTGTGCTACGTTTTGAAGTCAAGCAAGTTGTGGAACAGAAGTTGGAATAGGTCTTCACAAGTTACATTAATAAATTTTCTAAACTTTGGGTCAAATGTATCAGATCATTTCTCCAAATATATAAAGAGTTATGGGACCCATAACCTACCGAATCGAAGGTCTATGAGTCTAGTTTTCAACCAAAAAAACCTCACATCAAACCAACATCGTAGTAAAATGTTATGACTGTTTTACCGCAGACTGTCCGGGCTGAAACCGGGTCGCGAACCGGGTCGGGTCAAACAAGTTAAGTTGGCAAATTCGATTTTTAAGACCCCAAAACATTTCATTTTAGTCCCAAAACAGTGAGCAAGCTGAAGAGAAGGTCCCATGGTGTTCTTGAGTGATTAAGGTGCGTTTTTAACAAATTCTATCGTTAAAGTTTGCCCCCGTGCCTAGAAACGCAATCTCTACGCTTTGCAATCGTTTCCCCCTTCTATTAGCTGTGTTTGGAGCTATGTTTGGAAGATAGGAATTTTTTGTTCTTGCTCGTTCTTCAGGATTTATATTTGGTTTTCCAAGGTGCATATAAGCTGCATATATATAGTGTTTGTGAAGCTTAGGACGTAAGGAACAACTTTCGTGAAGGAACTACATGCATTCAGATGTTCGTTGGAGTGGTATGTTAAGGCTAAGCTCCGTCCTTCCTTTTAGCACAAATTATGAGAAATTCCTAAGACGCCAAATGTAATATTTTACTATTCTATTGCTAGAAAGACCTTTTGTGAAAGGCATTGGGATCGTAGCTGAAGTATTTTCATGATGCTATTAGGTTGATATTCTACTCGTTCGGTTAAGTAGGGTATTCGACATCTATATATGTCATTTTGTCGGCTTTCTTAACTATATGTCCATATATATGAATTCTTATTCGTCTTTAGGTTGTGTGACTTAAAAATAAAGGCACTTAGTATTTGCGATCAGTCCTTCTTCCATGTTAAAGTATATTTTAAAATCTCTAAAGTGATACGTCGATTTCCAAAAATCTCAAATATAATTTTTATGTTTAAACTACTAAAATACTTGATTTTTGAAATACTTTCTTTTACTAATTATCAAGAAATCAGGTATAGGGACTAAGTGAAGCACCTTAAGCTTTTTTTATGAACATCTTCAGAGTTAACTTATCTTTCTAAAAGTCGAGTTAAGTTTTCAAGCTTATTCAAAAAACATATGAGGTTCCACGAGACATTTGTATGCGATACGAAGGTGATTATGAGATTATGAGAATAAGAGTATCAATGAGCCAAGATTGGCTAAGTTCTTGTTATGGCCTATTATGTGCATTCAAAGTTCATATCATACATGGCATATTATGCATGGACTTCGAGCTATAATCGGAGGTAAGGGGCCTATTTGCCCGAAAGACTATATATATCGTACAGATGGTCACAAGTTGGCAATATGATACCGGTTAGCTACCGGGAGAGACCGCCATTGCTAGCATTTGGTTGGGTATGTGATGCATTTCCATCAATATATATGTATTAACGACATACGATTACGCGAGCATACCATGCATATTTGATTACTATGAGGTCGGATGTCGGCCATGGAGGCTATCAGAGTTTCAGTGTCAGGTGGTATCTCTATTACCCTTTTTACATCAGCTATGTATGGTTCTACTTTCTGCCTTACATACCAGTACATTTTCATTCGTACTGATGTCCCATTGCCTGGGGACACTGCATTTTTGTTTCGTGCGTGCAGGTCCAGGTAGGGACTCTGATCGACCCCTCCGCTAGGATTTTGGGGTTCAGCTGTGAGTTGGTAAGCTCCACCTCTTCCTGGAGCTTTCATAGGATGGTTACTTTTGTTGTACAGTTTAGGTATAGTCGGGGCCTTGTTCCGACAGTGCTTATGATACTCTTAGAGGCTATGGTGGACACAGTATTCTGGGTTTCTTTTTGCAGCTTTCAGTCTCCAGCCCATAGGCTTGGCATGTATATATATATGTGTGTAGGCATGTATGTCTTCAGTCGCGGCCTCGTCGGCCAGCTAGTACTTTATTATTTTGGCTTGTCTACCTTTGTTTATATGACTTATTGTTATTCGGGTCATGACCTTAACGGTCCAGGCTTAGTATTTCAGATGTTGTGCTGCCCGATCTGTTGGGCCCCCAGTTTAGTTAGCTAGTATGTTTAGTGGCTAACTCGATCAAATACAGTATCGAGTGCCAGTCGTGCCTCCCCTAGTTTGGGGGNAAGGCTATTGTGGACATAGTATTTTGGGTCTTTTTGTAGCTTTCAGTCTCCAGCCCATAGGCTTGGCATGTATATATGTGTGTAGGCATGTATGTCTTCAGACGCGGCCTCGTCGGCCAGCTAGTACTTTATTATTTTGCCTTGTCTACCTTTGTTTATATGGATTATTGTTATTCATGTCATGACCTTAACGGTCCAAGCTTAGTATTTCAGATGTTGTGCTGCCCGATCTGTTGGGCCCCCAGTTTAGTTAGCTAGTATATTTATTGGCTAACTCGATCGAATACAGTATCGAGTGCCAGTCGTGCCTCCCGTAGTTTGGGGCGTGACAATATGGGTGTTGGGAAAGTCAAGAAAATTATGTAGTGTTTTGAACACTTGTTCCACTTCAAACCATGAGAATGTGTGCATTTTAAGATCTTTTAAGTGAGGAAACTAATGATAATGAATTTGGTATTGTCTCTATGATCTCCTTATGGGTTAATTAACAAAGATATGTGTCCTCTTTAAATCATGGGAGAGTTTGGGTAGAAAGTATTCAACATCTTTCTTTACTAGGTTAACTCAGTTAAGCGCCAGCCGCGCTCCCCAAGTTTGGGAAGTGGCAGTAACTATCCAACATCATTCTTCATATTGTGTAACGATCCGATCGGTAGTTTTGAGTATTTGCTTTTTGATTGGTGGTTTGAGGTCTTGAGTAGCTTCATATGCTGTATTATTACTTTAGCGCATATTTGGTTTTAATTTACGAGAAGTTAGGGATTGTTTCAGAAGAATAATTCTCAATTTAGAAGTGTTAAGTTGGAAGAATTGACCAAAGTTTGACTTGTGAGTAATCGACCTTAGATTCATATTTTTATGGTTCCAATAGATTTGTATGGTACTTTGGACTTGAGTGTATGTTTGATTTTGAATTTGGGTTCTCCAAGAAAGTTTCAGCTCTATTTGTCGAAAGTTGGCAATTTGAATGTTCAGAAGGTTTATATGTTTGACTTTGATGTTATCGGGTTCAGATAGCTTTTCCAAAAGTTGGAATAATTTTGTATGTCATTTAGGACTTGTGTACAAAAATTTGGGGTTATTCCAAGTTGGTTAGACATGGTTCAATATGAGTTTTGAAAGTTGGAAGTTTGATTAGTTCATTAAGCTTGAATTGAGGCACAATTTATGATTTTGATGTTCTTTTGTGTGATTGGAGGCCAAGAGTTGGTATGTTTGGACGGGGTTCTAAGGGGCTCAAATGTGTTTCAAATTATTTTTGGTCTTCTTTGGCAGTTCTGTTACCAGTGTTTTGCACCTGTGGAGAATTCATCGCAGGTGCAGTGTCGCTTTTGTGGAAGGGATGTCCCTTTTGCAAAACAGAAGGGGTCTGGAGGTGGTTGCTTTGGCAAAAAAGGAAGCGCAGGTGAGAAGTCGCACCTGCGAGGTTTTGGTCACAGATGCCAGGATTGGTCAAGCTTGGAAGTCTGCATTTGCAAAGCGTGTGGCGTAGATGTGAGGCCGGTTCTGCGATATGTTTTGTGCACTTGCGGAGCTGCAGATTCAGTGTTTTGTCCGCAGATGGGGGACTGATAAGGTTCCTCTAGATTCACGGATTGCTCGTATATGCGAGGTCACTTATGCATATGTCCGAAGATGAGGAATCACTTTCAATTTACAATATTTTAAGGGTTGGCTCGTAAGTATTTCATTATTTTGGATTTTGGAGCTCGGTCATAGTTAATTTTGGAGGAGTTTTTAACTACTATCTTGTGGGTAAGTAATTTTTTCACGATCCAACGCTCAACATGTCGTGATGGCGCCTATCATAAAACTAGGCAAGCCGACAATCATAAATAACTATGCTTTTGAATTGAAAAAAATGATGAAATAAGTTTAACCGTGAAAAATCTCATAAATAACCGATAAGAAGTACTGTGACTAAATACAAAATTCCCCAAAATCTGGGTGTCACTGAGTACATGAGCTACTAAACGACAACACAGTCAACACTTCTAGTACAACTTCCTGAAAAGATAGAACAAGGCTAAATAAAATGAAAAGAAGGAGCAACGAGGTCTACGGACGCCAAAGGAGCTACCTCAAAAGTCTCAAAGCACGAAGTGCTCCAACTCTAGCAATCACTATAATCCGAAGTACCTAGAATTGCACACGAAGTGCAGTGCGTAGTATGAGTACAACCGACCTAATGTACTCAATAAGTAACATGACTAACCTTGGGCTAAAAGCAGTGACGAACTCAGATAGCTAAAGTCCAAACCAGATAATAACAGTATAGATATGATAGGAAAATGACAGTAATAACTCAGAGAAAAACCTCATAATGAGCTGTACCCGCTATGGAAAAGTAGACATGCTTTCAAGCTCGATAGTTTAGGTTTAATATTGGTAAATATCCCAAGTACAGCTAACATGAGGAATATTACATCTCTATGTTTACATGTCAAATAGGCATGCCACATGTAGTGCAATATAGTGATGAACTCATATACTCATGCTCTCGGAGTATTCAACCTCACTCAGCACGCTCAATCACTCAGCATTTCCAATCACTCAACACTCTTAATCACTCAGCACTCACACTCAGCACTCGATGGTACCTGTGCTCACTGTTGGTATGTTAGACTCTGGAGGGGTAAATGTTGCCCAAACGCTAAATATAAGACAACATGGCATGATATGGCGTGCAACCCGATCCCATCATGAATTAATAAAGCGTGCTGCGGCGTGCAGCCCGATCCCATAAATATCACTCACAATCAGGCCCTCGGCCTCACTCGATAATCAATCTCTTCAGTCTCTCGGGCTCACAAATCTCATGACAATCACCCCAAACAATGATAATATTATGTAACAATAAATAGCAACTAAAACTGAGATATTATATGCAATCAGATGTAACTGAGTACATAATTGCAATTTAAGTAAATAATTCAACTGCATACATGACCTTTGTGGGTCCTAACTGAGTAAGAATATAGTCTAAACATGATTTCTAACATGGATTGCAGTTCAATTACTCTAATAGGTAGGAATTTTATGATTAGCAACAAGGTATGGTAACTACACGGTACCACGAAAACAACTGAGTCACAATTACCACGATGCACTCCCATACGCCCGTCACCTAGCATGTGCGTCACCTCAATGCCAATCACATAACATGTAGATCAGAGATTTATGGCCTCAGTATCAAGTTTAGAAGTGTTACTTACCTCAAATCGCGTAAATCTCTACTTCTACAAATACTTGGCTCGCGAATTTGCCTCCGAACGACTCGAATCTAGCCACAAACAACTTAATATAGACAATACAAACTTTAGGAATCAATTCCATTCGAAAAAGCTAAGCTCTTTAATCAAAGTCAAAAAGTCAACTCTGGGTCCACATCTCGGAATCCAACAAAATTTGCAAAATATGAACACCCATTTAATAACGAGTCCAACCAAACAAAAATCACCCAATTTCGACCTCAATTCGCCACTCAAATCCCCAGGATTTGGTCGATGAAGTTTCATTAATTTCCCCCAATATCACCTTAAAAATAGATAATCTACGCGTAGAAATCAATAGGAATTCAATAATATGAGAAAAAGGATCAAGAGTTTCTTACCTCTTCAATATAGGTGAAAACCTCTTCAAGAATCGCCTAAGTCCGCATCCCAAAACAGACAAAATGAGAAGAAGACTCAAACCCTCGATTTTAAATATCTGCCAAGCCATTTTTGCTCCTGTAGACTCACCAGCCGCACCTGTGGAAAAGTCCGCTTCTATAAAAGTAACTTAAGAACCCGACCAGCTACACCTGTGGCCCAAGAGTCGCACCTAGGAGATCGCTTCTACGATCTGCTCTTCGCCGCACATCCGCGCTGGCAAATTTTAAACCCCTTCTGCGAGTCCAGCTCCATCTAACAAAATCCGCATCATCGATCCCGCAGATGCAAAAAATACCACGCACCTATGAAAACGGCCCAACACCCATAAGACTGCTCTTGCGATCCCATGCTCGCTTCTGCGGTCGCGCACCTGCAACCAATCCATCACAGTGCGAACGCCGGGACCCCAAATCATTCTGAGATCAACCTAAATCACTCCTGAGACCCCCGGGAAACATACCAACACATCCCAAAACATCATACAATCTTAGTCGAGGCCTCAAGTACGTCAAACAACATCGAAAACACGGATCACACCCCAATTCAAGCCTAATGAAACTAATGGATTTCCAACTTATACATTCGACGCCGAAACCTATCAAACCAACTCCAATTGACCTCAAATTTTTGACATAAGTCATACATGAAACAAAAGACCTATTCCTACTTCCGACACCAAAATTTGAGCCCGGTAACGACAAAGTCAACTCTCGGTCAAGCCTCTCAATTCTCCAAACTTCAACTTTTTTATATTTTTCCCAATTCAAGACGAAATCATCTACGGACCTCCAAATCAATATCCAGACACACTCCTACGTGCAAATCACAATACATATCTATCAGAACTATAAGAACTCCATTCCGGATTCATTTACACATAAGTCAACATCTGATCAACTCTTTCAACTTAGGCTTCCAACCTTGGAACTAAGTATCCCAACTCATTCCGAAACATCCCTGGAACTAAACCAACTACCCTGACAAGTTAACTAATAACAAAGGAACATGGAATAAGAAATAAATGGGGGAACGAGGCTACAATACTCAAAATGACCGGCTGGGTCGTTACATTCTCCCCCTCTCAAACAAACGTTCATCCTCGAACGGGTCTAGAATCATACATGGGGTCTCAAATAGGTGGGGATATCTGCTCCGTATCTCCCGCTCGGTCTCCCAAGTAGCCATCTTGACCAGCTGACCTCTCCACTACACCTTCACTGGGGATATATTCTTTGACCTCAACTTTCGAACCTGCCGATCCAAAATGGCCACCGACTCCACATCATAAGTCAAATCCCCATCTAATTGAACCGTGATGATGTCCAAAACATGAGACGGATCGCCGGAATACTTACAGAGCATGGAAACATGAAACACTGGATGAACACTCGATAGACTATGTGGCAATGCAAGTTTGTAAGCCACATCTCCAATGCTCTCAAGCACCTCAAAAGGGCCAATATACCGAGGGCTCAACTTGCCCTTCTTCCCAAACCTCATAGCACCTTCCATGGGTGAAACTCCGAGCAATACCTTCTCCTCCACTATATAGGCAACATCATGAACCTTTAGATCATCGTAACTCTTTTTTCTAGACTGTGCCATGCGAACCCGATCCTGAATCAACTTAACCTTGTCCAAAGCATCCTGAACCAAGTCAGTACCCAATAACCTAGCCTCACTCGGCTCAAACCAACCAACCGGAGACTGACACCGCCTCCCATACAAGGCCTCACACGGGGCCATCTGAATACTCGATTGGTAGCTATTGTTGTAGTCACACTCTGCAAGCGGCATAAACTAATCCCAAGAATTCCCAAAATCAATGATACATGCGCGTAGCATATCCTCCAATATCTGAAAGGTGCACTCATACTGTCTATCCGTTTGAGGGTCGAATGTGTATTGGTAAGAAAGAGCTTCACACGTGTAATAATTGTGATGACTCAGCAATCTATTTGGAACAATGAAAATGTTACAACTGGACGGGACTCCATGAAGAGGTACGAGGCAAAGAGGCACGAAATAATATACCCACGGGGTAATGAATCTAGACAGAATAAAGGGCAGATTCAGAGATCTTCAACTTATGAGCCAAACGTTACATAAACCTTCACGCAATAGTTACGGTCAATCATTGTAACGTTTCATTAATGCCATTATTAGTCATTAATACTCAATCACTGAAAAGGGCAGACGTTATATTAAGAAATTCCTATATAAGGGAGTAAAATATAACTTGTAAGGACACACTTGAATCGATATAGCAATATATTTACTTTACGCATCCTACAACTTCTTATTTGCGAATTTACTTACAGTCTTTAGAATATTTTCTGGTTATCAGAAACCCGTGTTCTTCTTAAAATAGCTTTGGCTAAAGAAACTAATTCTTTGGTTAAACAAATTGGTTCCGTTACCGGGAATCTGATAATCTCTGTTTCTTTTCAAACAATCTGTGAATTATGTCGAATGCCAACGACAACAATCAACAAAAGATTGGAACTCTAGTTCCATCACCCCTAGGAACTCCACGAGGTTCAAGGGACAATTCCCCAGATAGATCTACGACTCAAAATAATCGTAATGAGAACGAGCAAACATGAGAACAGGATCAGGTGAAGCAAATGGTTAGTGAGTATGTGAATCAAGCCTTACAAGCTTTCATGAGGGGACTACCGGCTGCATCAGCTACACCTCCTCCTACCAACACTCTAACCGTAGAAAACCCACAATCTAGGTTAGCAAACTTAGGAAATGGAGGCATTGCAAATGAGTCCCAAGAAGCGAGACCAGGTATGTCTAATAATCCAGAATTACAATCTTTATTAATAACTCTGCAGAAACAGGTGAAGGAACAAAACGATCGAATCGAGAAAATTCCTGGAGTACCACCTGTTATCAAAGGCATTAATGTTGATAGATATTCTCAACAACCCTCGAAGCCAAGTGCATCACCCTTGCCTATTCCCAAGAAGTTCAAAATGCCTGATATTCCCAAGTATGATGGGACAACCGATCCACGTGATCATGTAACTGCTTTTACCATCGGAGTGAAAGGCAACGACCTGACTAAACAAGAAATTAAGTCAATTCTAGTCAAGAAGTTCGGAGAAACACTCACCAAAAGAGCACTAACATGGTATTCTCTTCTACCTGAAAACTCTATTGATTCTTTTGCTGAGCTTGGAGATTCTTTTATAAAAGCGCATTCCGGTGCGCAAAAAGTCGAAAAAATAATGGAGGACATATTTAAAGTAAAGCAAGGAGACGCGGAGTTGCTTCGTGAATTTGTAGACAGGTTTCAGCGAGAAAGAATGCTGCTACCAAGGGTACCTGACAATTGGGCAGCCATGGCATTTGCAAGCAATTTAAATGATAAAAGCTCAGAAGCCACAAGAAGACTCAAGGAAAGCTTGAGAGAATTCCCAGCCACGACATGGAACGATGTCTATAACAGGTATAATACCAAGCTACAAATAGAAGAAGACACCATTGCTCAATTAAAGCCTGAAGATTGAACCAGTTCTAGATGCTCCGAACTAGAAAGGAGAACAGGTAAGACCCTTATATGGCACCTTCGGGACGAAAAACTCGTCCCAGGGTTGAAAATGCCCGGTCAGAATAAAGACCATCAAATAGAGATACGAGCTCATCCTCATCAAGATACAAAAAGGATCGGGATGAACGAAGCAGAGGTAATACAAGAATTGGAGACAACAACTTCAATGTAAGTACTTCTGAATTAATCACAGTACCGAGAAATATGGGTGATAAGGTTCGATGGCCCAAAGAATGAGGTCAAACCCAAATAGAAGGAATCCATACTTCTGGTGTGAATTCCATAACGATCAGGGACATCGAACGTTGGATTGCAGATTTTTGCAAGGTGAGGTAGAATAATTATTAAAACAGGGCTATCTAACAGAATTGTTTAGTGAAAAAGGTAAGCAGGCATATATGAAGAACATGCAGGAGCCCCCAAAACCACCATCTCCTAAACGAACGGTCAACGTGATACATGGAGGTGAGGAGGTGAATGGAATAATCTGCAAAAGAACCACAAAATTCACAATTACACACGGGAAGCGGATTTGTGAAGAATTGGAAGAAGACAATATATCATTCGACGATGCAAATACCAACGGATTAATGCCTCCACACAACGACGCACTGGTAATATCCCTACTTATACATGACACTAACGTATAAAGAGTGTTGATTGATCTAGGTTGCTCAGTTAACATCATTTTGTCGAGAGTTGTGGGAGAAATGCTAATGGAGGATCAAGTAATCCCAAAAGCGCGAGCCTTATCCAGGTTTGACAACTCTACGATCATAACAAAAGGGGAAATTGATCTTAGCACCTATGCAGATAGAGTAATCAAAAATACTAAATTCCAAGTCATCGATACTGACATGGCCTATAACGTAATCATGGGGAGACCATGGATCCATGACATAAAAGTTGTTCCATCTACCTTACATCAGGTAATTAAGTTCCCTTCTGAATGGGGAATTCAACAGATTCGAGGCGATCAACACACCTCAAGGAATATAAATTTCGTAGCATACTCTAACAAAAATGAAGAAGCGGAGAAATCAAAAGACGAAAGATCTGTTCAAGAAGGTACGGAAACAACTATTGTTCAAACAGGTATGGAAGCAACTGTTAATCAAACATGTACAGGAGAAACTGTTGTTCAAATAGTTGCAAAAGAAGGTAACCACGAGAAGGTGAACCAATTCACCTCGGAAGAAGTATCAAAACATGCGGACATGGATTCTAGACCTGATGTCATTCAAGAACTAGAAGAGTACGAGCATATCAATGACTACGAAAGAGCTCGAAGCTGTTCCATTATTTGAGCAGAAGCCCGAACAAAAAGTCCACATAGGCACGAGGCTAAGCCATAGCAGAAGAGGTAAGTTAATTGAATATTTAAAGGCTAACGCAGATTGCTTTTCTTGGTCCCATTCAGACATGACAGGTATTCCTACGGAAGTGATGACTCATAAATTAAATGATGATCCATCCTTCGTGCCTGTCAAGCAAAAGAAAAAAAAGCAAGGACCATTAAAGAACCAAGTGATCGACGAAGAGGTATAGAAACACTTGAAAATTGGTTTGATACGTGAGGTAAAATATCCTAATTGGTTAGCAAATACTGTAGTGGTGCCCAAGAAGAATGGTAAATGGAGGGTATATGTAGACTACACTGATTTAAATAAAGCATGCCCTAAAGATTCATTTCCATTACCATACATAGATCAAATAATTGATGCCACTACATGTCATGAATTATTAAGCTTTCTAGATGCATACTCTGGTTATAATCAGATCAAAATGGATCCCTCAGACGAGGAAAAAACTTCTTTTATTACAAACAGGGGGACTTACTGTTACAAGGTCATGCCTTTTGGCCTGAAAAATGCAGGAGCCACGTATCAAAGGCTGGTGACCAAGATGTCCCAAGAACATCTGGGGAAAACGATGGAGGTATACATTGATGACATGTTGGTAAAATCAACACATGTGAAAGATCACTTCCAACATCTTTCAATTACCTTCGAAATCCTGCGCAGGTATAACATGAAACTAAATTCAGAAAAATGCGCCTTTGGCGTAGAATCAGGTAAGTTTTTGGGTTTTCTTATATCAAATAGAGGAATAGAGGTAAATCCTGCTCAAATTAAAGCTATTGAGGAGATGCCTAATGTACTTACTAGCATAATGGAAGTTCAATGACTAAGGAAGAATTGCAACCTTAGGAAGATTTATTTCCAAGTCTTCGGAGAAGAGTTTTAAATTCTTTTCAGTTCTTAAAAAGCAGAATCAGTTCGAATGGACTGAGGAATGTCAGCAACTCTCAGAGATCTGAAGGCTTATATATCAAAACCCCCATTGCTATCTAAGCCAAAAGAGGGGAAGAGGATGTATGTCTATCTTGCCTTTGCAGAAATTGTCGTAAGTGCAGTAATAGTAAGAGAAGACAGAGGTAAACAATCTCTAATTTATTATGTAAGAAAGTCTTTATTAGATGCTGAAACTAGATACCCACATCTAGAAAAATTAGCCCTATCTCTAATCATGGCAGCTAGAAAATTTAGGCCATACTTTCAATGTCATCCAATCACTGTTGTGACCTCATACCCATTGAGAAATATTCTGCATAAACAAGAACTATCAAAAAGATTAGCTAAATGAGCAATAGAATTAAGCGAGCATGACATAATATATCAGCCTAGGACTGCAATAAAGTCTCAAATTTTAGCTGATTTCGTCGCTGATTTTAATACTAGCATAATTCTTGAAGTGGAAAAAGAGTTACAACTCTTCAATGGGGCTAATCCAGGGATATGGACCCTATTTACTGACGGCTCCTCTAATGTGAAAAGAGTAGGGTTGGGAATTGTTTTAATATCACCTACGGGTGAAAAGTTATGGCAAGCTATTAAAACTTATCCCTGTAAAGACCCGTAAAAAAATTTCTTGCTTAAAATAACGCCCGAATAAGTCCTCGAGTGGTTATCTCAGTGGAAATTCTTAAAACGGACCTTGATTTTTGTAAAAATACCCCATAT
>ML241720.1:8337-23372 GCA_005239495.1 Nicotiana undulata
AACCCCCCCCCCCCCCCCATGATTCCCTTTGGACGGACCTAATCACTGTTATTTTCTCAAACTCTCACTCACTCGATATTATTCTGAATCTATTGCCATTGGCCGGCTAAAAGCCAAGGCCATCGAAACCCTCTCTAACGACCTACCTAGTGGGAGCACTACTCGGGACTCGTTTGAGGCTCTTGTGAACTTTAACGCACTAGGATTTAGGTCTTTTGGTTGTTCTATTTGCTGGTGATATTCAATCTGTTTCTGACACTTAGCCTTCTCTTCCATTTTGTCTGTTGAATCTGCAAACTGGTGAGTGTCTTGACTTCTGCAATTCTATCCTCTTTTTCTTGTTTCTAGTGCTTCGTATATCCATGTTGTTTGAACCACTATGACTCCAAGATTGTGGTGTAATCATTGGTAATTTTACTTACATTATAGCTATTATGCAATTCTGAATCTCCTAGTGTCACAACCTGTCTTATTCTTTGAACTCCTATATGTTCCCCTTGAATGACTTTGTATTTTTAAGTTTGCTTTGTTGTTATGTTGTTTGTGAGTTATCTCATGCTTTGATTTGGATTCTCGCACTGAAATTCCTAGGGAATCAACTCTCACCTAGAATTTTCCTTAATGAACTTCTACTGATGATTACTTTATGTGAACTCTATTTTTACCTGCTTACATGATTCATATTTGTTGTCGCAATGTTTTAACCAAACCTGTTGCTTTGTTCTGGTGCTTGGTCAATCCTGCATTCATTGGTATTGTAATGACCCGGCCGGTCAATTTGAGATCTAGCATGGCGTTCAACGGTTTAAAGTCATGAGCAGCCCCATTTAAGGTATTATGACTTGTAGGCATGGTCGGAGTTGAGTTTCGGGAAGTTCAGAGTCAAATTGGAAAGAAAATTCTCATTTAAGAAACCTTAAGTTGGAGAAATTGACCAAGGTTGGGATTTTGAGTAAACAACCTCCGATTGGGATTTGAAGTTCCTGCGGGTTTGTATGATGATTTCGGACTTAGGCATATATCTGGACTGGGCTTTGGATAACCTGAGAGCGTTTCGACGTACATTGTGGAAGTCAACATTTTTGAAGAATTTTCCTGAGTTTGGCTTGAAACGCATTTTAGTGATATTGATGTCCGTTTTGGATTTCCGAGCCTGGGAGTAGCTTCGTATGGTGATTATGGAGTTGGGAGAGCGATCGGAAGTGAATTCGGATGTCCGTAGGTTATTTTGAGGTCATTTAGCTAAAGATAGAAATTTGAAGGTTTTTGAGAAATCCGACCGGAAGTGGAAATCTAGATATCGGGGTCGGAATGCGATTCCAGAAGTTGGAGCAGGTCCGTAATGTCGAATATGACTTTTGTGCAAAATTTGGGGTCAATCAGACGTGATTTGATAGGTTTCGGCATCAAAGGTGGAAGTTTGAAATTTCAAGTTCATAAAGTTTGAATTTTAGTGCGATTCGTGATTTCGGCGTTGTTTGATGTTATTTGAAGCCTCGAGAAAGTACGTGGGATGTTATGGTACTGAGTCGTGTGATTGGACGGGGTTCCAGGGGCCTCAGGTGTGTTTCGGGTATTGTGCATAATTCGGTAGATACCGAATTACCATATCGAAACCGAAATTTTTGGTATTTGGTATTTGGTTTAAATTTTCAAAATATTTGGTATTAGGTATGGTATTTGGTATTTGAAAATAAAATACCGAAATACCGAATATCGTACCGAAATACATACTAAATTACCTAATATACATATTATATATAACATAAATATAACAGTTATAAAATTTTACTTCCTTTTATTCTTAGTTTTTCTTTTTTTAATATTTCCCACCTTTTATTTTCACCATACGTACCTTTACCCCCATTTTTTGGTTACCTGCTTACAACCAGTTGTTTCCCCCTTTTAGTTTTAGGTTTAGAATGCACCATCTTCAAATCTTACTTCAACTTAGACAGACCATAGACAAACCTTACTTCTAGTATTGTTATATACCGTACCGAATTTAATTAGGTACGGTATTGGTATAGAATTTTAGAAAACCGAATAAAGAAAATACCGTACCGAATTGTCTAAATACCGTACCGTACCGACCGATGAACACCCCTAGTTTCGGGGAAAGTTCGGACCATTTTTCTTTATTTTGCTGCTGCTGTTTTCTGGTGTGCTTCGCGATCGCACACAAGGGACCACGAACGCGAAGAAGGAAATTGGAGGGCTGCTGGATTGGCTTGTGCATTCGCGGTGAAGGGAGTGCGAACGCGGTGTCTTGGATTGTGATCTCTACGCGATTGCTGGGTCAGGTGTGCGAATGCGTAGAGGAAAGGGGAGCTGGGGGGCCTGGGGGCCATTTAACCTGTGCAAATGCGTAGGGGGCCATGCGACCGCGGGGGGTCAGGATAGTTGCCCTTCGCGAACGCGTTCAGGCGTCGCGAACGCAGAGAAGAAAATTGGGGCCTGGGCAAATTAATTTAAATGCGTGATTTTGGCCATTTCCTTCATTGTTTCATTTGATGTGGGCGATTTTGTGGAGCTTCAATAGGGAATTTTCATCAAGCATCACTAGGTATGTAATTTCTTCCCGTATTTGAGTTATACATGGATTTGAACATGAAAAATTTGTGGAGAAGTTGGGAATTTTGAAAAAAACCTAGAAACTGGTAATTTGGAATTTTACCACGAATTCGAGCATGGAAATTTGAGTAAATTATATATTTGAGTTAGTAAGACTACGGGTAGAGTTTATCTTCGAGAAATTTCGGAATCCATGCGCGGGCCTGAGGGCATTTTGGTCAATTCCTTGAGCGGAGTTGGGAATTTATATAATTTGAATTGTTACGAGTATTAGAGTGAATTTTCATTGCTTTTCCCATTATTTGGTAGTTTTGGGGCGTTGTGCATCCATTGGAGTCGTCGGAAGGGCTTGGAAGCCGGTTATGGAATTTCGGAGCGAGGTAAGTCTCCTTTATAACCTTGTGAGGGGAATTTTCCCCATAGGTGAAATTATTAAATATGTGCTACTATTTGTGGGGGCTACGTACGCACGAAGTGACGGGAGTCCGTGGGTAGCTACTAGTTATGCCTATGTCCGGGTAGTTTTAGGCCTACATAATGCTTTGTTGTTATTATATCTGGTTTGTGTTTATTATTTGCTTTGAGAAGAAGCTAGATTGAGCATACTTATTAAATTTCAATAAGAATCGAGAGTTTGTTATAAAAAGAGGGAACCTTGAAATTTTCATAGAAAGTTCATGTTATAGAAAGGAAAAGGAAGAATACTTTAATAACTCGAGAAATTTATGTGTAACCGCGTCGCATGTATGATTCGCGAGCGGGGTAAATCCTCCTACTACACTCTTATGGGATCGGGCCGTTCGCCTAGGCAGGATTTATGTACAAACTCTCATGGGAGAGTGTGCCATTCGCCTCGGCATATTAATAGATGCATCTATGATTCGTGCCATTCCACCCTTCGGCAGTGCACAATTTACTTTTATGTTTGATCGAGCCGTATGCCTCGGCATTTTTGATGTACGTACTATCTTCATTGAATCGTGCATAATGTTTGGCTAGAATACAGTGTACCTGAGGGTTCTCCCCCCCTAATTGAAGTATAACAACCTATGTGGGTGAAACCGTATCTATGTATACGTTTTATTTGCGGAAGGAAATTGCTAATTGAGATCTGAGTAAATTGTAAGGAGGGAATCGTACCATGTGATTTGTTCTCGTTTGTTATATTCATTTACTCTGTTTCATATTTATTTATTTCGTTACTATACCTGATATTAATTGACCTCTAGCAAGTGTCAAGTTGACTTCTTGTCACTACCTCTCTGAGGTTAGGCGAGATACTTACTGAGTACACGTTGTTTTCGTACTCATGCTACACTTGCTGTGCATTGTTATTGCACAGGTACTTTCTCATCGATATGGTTGACTTGGAGACTTAGACGAGCTGCAACAACCGGAGGCGACCCACAACCGACAGAGTCTTCATCTATGTATTGTATTTTCATTTTATTCCTTGTCCAATTTTTATTTCGGACAAGCTTTGTAGTGTTGTAAAATTCTTACAAATTGCTCATGTACTTGTGTCACCGGGTTCTGGGATGTGTTTGGGATTTAATTCAATAAATTGAATGGTTTACGTGTCGTATTTATTTAATAAATTTTCATTCGCTCATTGGGTTGTAAGTGAAAGGTAACAATTTTGAAATTGTTAAAACATGAATTTATTTCTACTAATTAATGATTGGCTTGCCTGACGGTGGGGTCCGGCGCCATCACGACCTTAATAGATTTTGGGTCGTGATAACATGGTATCCGAGCACTAGGTTCCCTTAGGTTTCATGAGTCATGAACAAGTCTAGTAGAGTCTTGTGGATTGGTACGGAGGCGTCTGTACTTATCTTCGAGAGGCTACGGGGCTGTTAGGAGTACTTCCCTTCTTGATTCCTCATCGTGCGATTCGATTCCTCTGAGGCTTATGCCTATGTTTCTTTCTACTCAATCTTATACGTCGCGAAGTGCTTTTTATGAAACGTGAATTTGAGGAATTCAAATGGCGCTACGGATATGGTGCGAGATGTTTTCCATGTGTAGTTGGTTGGGGTTGTTTTTGTTGCCGTGCGAAAGAATATTATGTTGTTTCAGCTTGGTAGCTCTATTTTTGAGAACTTTGAGGGGATGCTCAGATTGTTATGATGCTTACGATTGGTTATCGCGCAGTGATGATATGATGGTAGAATGCTTGCCCATATGTTGGGGTGATAAATGGCTTGAAGGGAGTCCTTCTTAGGGTGTGATTTCAAGGTTTCAGTATTTGAGTTCCGGCAAAGGAAAGGTAATTTAACTATAAATGGTCAGGTTTTGGATTGATAAAGTAGTAAGACTTGGTGTTTTCAAGTAAGGTGGAATATTCACCTGTGATGTGATATCGTCGTCATCGATTGAATGAAATGTGTTAAGTTTGTCAGTGCTATGGTTTCTTCGGTTACATGGGGTCAGAGTATTGTGAAGAAGTATTGAAGAAGCGGTTGTCAGAGACCGCGAGGTGCGGTGGTTCAGTACTGGATAAGTATTGATAAGGAAGGCATCTTGAGAAAGAGGATTTTCGAAGAATTTGAAGTCATGGTGAACTGCTGGTTTAAGAGCTACAGGGAATGATATTGAATTGAGGCATAAATTGGGCAACATACGATGAAGGAAGAGATGTGGAAAGTGCTAGGCGGTGGTTCCATTTCTAGGAGGCCAGGTGTAAGAAGCGAAAGTTGAGCAGTCGCACAGAGGGGGAGTTTGGCCAAAGTGGGAGAGCGACAACATAGTGGTGAATTAGAAGATATTGTAGCACATTTAGTAGATGTCCATGAGGAGCGGACGGACTGGTAAAGTTGGTAAATGAGAACAGGATTAGGATGGGATATTGATGTTGTAAAGAGTGTGCAGTACAACGTCGTTGGAAGGTGTCAGTTGGTGATTTCCACAGGTGGGTCACCTCAGTGAGTAGGTTAGCGGTTGTGTGGTTGGTAATTTCTGTGAGGGATTCTAGTGGCTATTCGGTAGGAGGCAGAATGTGTGAATGATGCTAGAGAATTTGAGTATTTAGGGAGTGCTAACAAGAGAATGTAGAAGAGTTTGACGGGTTGGGCTGCAAGATTATCTTCTCATGGGGGTCACAGATTGTCAGCATATTGGCAAGTTATTACAACTAAGGAATAAAGTTGTAATTGAGCATGGGATTTGATAAATATGTGCAAAAGTTGGTCCTATTGGACCGAGGTTAGGTTTTTGGAGATTCGGAATTTATGCTTAAGGCATAGGCGAGTTGTTAGGGTAGTGAATCAGTCACGTGCTTCATTGCAAAGGGTGTTCATGTGCTAGAAGAGCCTTGGAGTTGATTGTATTCGAGGCCAGTCAGAGTGGGTGACTCTCAATAGCGGTCCTAGTTAATTTAAAAGTTAAGAATGCGATGTTTAAGGGTTTTAGGCAGCAGTATGATTAAGAATCGAGCTTTTGCAGCGTAATTTCTGAGAAAGGGAAAATGGTTGGGGTGTTCTATGTTATTTTCAGCGTGCAAGATAGTATAGGAGGAAGGAGAGAAAATGAACTCCAGATTTGGAGAAAGAGTATAAGAAGGGTATGAGACGGTTTGCGGGACTTAGACAGCGTGGTCTCATAAGTCAAGGACACTCGGAATGAGTGTGGATTGAGCTTGCTATGAGTTGAATGGGGTTACTATTATTTCTGAGGCAATTAAGGATGATTAAAAAGAAGATAGATTGGTTATCCATGGTTGAAATGGCACATGTACGGCAGTGATCAGTTCCTTCAATGTGATTAAGTTATGCATGTAGTTTGTGCCGGTGTGTGCGGGGCTTGTCGGCCGCCGTAACAGATTTATTTGGAAGCATTCAAGTGTTATGGCTTATCAGGTGTAGGTGGATCCCGGAAGGATCATGGGGGTATAGACTATTCCCTGAGGATTTGCCTGTTTTGTGATTGTGAGAATTCACCTGTGTGTGGTGGGGGTTATCTTGAACTAAGGTAAGTAAAAGATTTCTAGGTGACGAAGTGTTCACCCTATTAGTGGTTCAGGAGTTATGATGGAATTCTTGCGCTATCTCATAATTGGTATGTTAGGTGCAGTATAACAGTATGTAACTGGGAGTAAGGATCGAGATTACAGTTCGGTGTTAACAAGGATGTCATGATCTCGGATGAGCAAGGAAATTGGTGTTGTCTTCAGTGTCGCCTGAGATTGGTGTTTGGTGAAAGAGGCTTTGCATCCAGGTCATGGGTTCTTGATGTGTTTTGCAGTATTAGTGTGGTAGGTCTTATAGATGTGCATACTTGTCGCCTCGTGGGAAAGGTCGTGAGAGAATGACCACGGGAAGATCGTATGAGCGTGACATGTAGTCACTTATTGGATTGAAGATTTAGATTGAGTAAAAAAAAGTGTAATATTGCTTATTTGAGAATTTATGCCTCGAAGGCGTCCAATTCATCTTTGTTGTGGATTCTGGGGTGTTGTCTTGGATATACTGGCGGTTCTTGCATGTTATGAGGAGAAATGGGTTATATGGACCCAGGTAAGGCTATCAGCCTAGTTTAGTGCGAGCAGAATCGGCTTGAAGTGTGTGAATGGATTTAAACAAGATTATAGGCTTCATGCAAGTCATATATGTTCATTTCAGTATAGCGCTCCTCAAAGAGGGGTGTTGGAATAACAGATGTTGTTCCGTCCTCGTCCAATTCATGTAATGTTGTGATTGTGCTGGGTGAGTTGTGAAATGGCTTGATAGATCCCTATGTGTTGAGTCTCCGTGTAGTGATGATGTTATGCGAGCATGAGAGCTCTTGAGATTCAGAGTATATATATCGCACCTCAGTTGTGCTTAAGTTTTGGTAGAACATGACTCTATCAGTCTCCCCAAGATGGTATTATGCACTTACCATGCTTGTGACCGATATTCAGTAATTTGTATTAGTGAGCAATTCGACTCCGTGCATATCTCGCTATGTGAAATTTTATGATGGGATCGGGTGGCACGCCGCCACAGGTATGTTATTAGGATCGGGTTGCACGCCGCAACAATGTTATGATGAGTACGGTTCCCTATATTTATTTTTCTTATGTTATACTTCCAATTTTTTGAGGAAAGTCCATATTAGTTGCGTGAGTTGAGTAGTCCCTTCCTGAGTCATTTCCTTATGTATCATGTTCGAATTGTGTCCTATTGGTGCATTGTGGCATCGTGTGAGAATATTGGTCATGTCTGGGGTGATTGGTTGTCTGAGCAATTCATACTGGGTGAGACGCGATTTATAAATCTGGGATCGATGCGATAAGATTATGTGAAGTATATTACAGGACAATTACCAATATCTGGTTAGTGATGAGGTGATGATTTTAGTAAAAAAGGAGAGATTCAATGGTTGGTTAACTCTACAATTTGTTAGAATTTCTGCACATCTCCTCCGTGTGGTGGTATCGTCAACATTATAGCGGGATGTATATATAAATCATAAGGTGCATTGGGAGCATCAGATTTGTGGAATTTTGGGCTATTAAGGTTCAAGGAATGTCATTGTGGTTGTATGATGAAATATGCGGTGTATGGTGCTAAATTCAGCAAAGGTATGCACTCATGTTTTGGTACCTCGTATGGTAGTTGATTCGGCGTTTATATATTGGAAACAGGCTTGACAGAGAATTTCAGGTATTGGAACTGGGTTCTGAGCTTATTGTATGGATAAAAGAGGATATCTTCAGATTTGATCAAGCTAATGTTCTCAACTGGGTTGTGGTAGAACATGCAGGTACAAGAGGTGTTAGACAATGATTTCAGATAACTCCAGAGAAATTCTTGGCACGTTCGAGGACGAACGTCTGTTTAAGTGGGGGAGTTTGTAACGACCCGATCGGTTATTTTGAACTCTAGTGCGTCGTTCAGCGGTTTAAAGTCATGAGCAGCCCCATTTCAGGTATTATGACTAGTAGGTGTGGTCGGAGTTGAGCTTCGGGAAGTTCAGAGTCAAATTGGAAAGAAAATTCTCATTTCAGAAGCCTTAAGTTGGAGAAATTGACTAAAGTTGGGATTTTGAGTACGACCTTCGAATCGGGATTTGAAGGTTCCTGCAGTTTCGTATTATGATTTCAAACTTGGGCGTATGTCCAAATCGGGCTTTGGATAACCCGAGAGCGTTTTTAGCGTACATTGTGGAAGTCAACATTTTTGAAGAATTTTCCTGAGTTTGGCTTTAAACGCATTTTAGTGATATTGATGTCCGTTTGGGATTTCTGAGCCTGGGAGTAGCTTCCTATGGTGATTCTGGTGTTGGGAGCGCGATCATAAGTGAATTCGGATATCCGTAGGTTATTTTGAGGTCATTTAGCAAAATATAGAAATTTGAAGGTTTTTGAGAAATCCGACCGGAAGTGGAAATTTATATATCGGGGTCGGAATGTGATTCCTCAAGTTGATTAAGATCCGTAATGTCGAATATGACTTGTGTGCAAAATTTGGGGTCAATCGGACGTGATTTGATAGGTTTCAGCATCGAAGGTGGAAGTTTGAAATTTAAAGTTCATAAAGTTTGAATTTTAGTGCGATTCGTGATATCGACGTTATTTGATGTGATTTGAAGCCTCGAGCAAGTCTGTGGGATGTTATGGGACTGATTCGTGTGATTGGACGGGGTCCCGGGGGCCTCGGGTATGTTTCAGGGCAAGTTCGGACAATTTTTCTCTGTTTTGCTGCTGCTGTTTTTCTGGTGTATCTGGTATGCTTCGCGATCGCGGTCCCTTGAGTGCGATCGCGAAGAGGGAAAATGGAGGGCTGCTGTATTGGCTTGTGCGTGCGATGAAGGAGTGCGAACGCGGTGGCTTGGGTTGTGATCTCATCGCGATCGTGGGGTCAGGTGTGCGAATGCGTAGAGGAAAGGGGAGCTGGGGGGCCTGGGGGCCGTTTGGCCTGTGCAAACGCGGTCAGGGCAGTCGCCCTTCGCGAACGCGTTCAGGGCGTCGCGAACGCAGAGAATAAAATTGGGGCCTGAGCAGATTAATTTAAATGCGAGATTTTGGCCATTTCCTTCATTGTTTCATTTGATGTGGGTGATTTTGAGGAGCTTCAAGAGGTGATTTTTATCAAGCATCACTAGGTAAGCAATTTCTTCCCGTTTTTGAGTTAAATACAAGGTTTATACATTTTGAACATGAAACATTTGTGGAAAAGTTGGGAATTTGGATTTTTACCACGAAGTCGAGCATGGAAATTTGAGTAAATTATATATTTAAGTTAGTAAGACTACGGGTAGAGTTTATCTTCGAGAAATTTCAGAATTCATGCGCGTGGGCCCGAAGGAAATTTGGTCAATTCTTTGAGCGGAGTTGGGAATTTATATAATTTGAATTGTTACGAGTATTAGAGTGAATTTTCATTGCTTTGCCCGTTATTTGGTAGTTTTGGGGCGTTGTGCATCCATTGGAGTCGTCGGAAAGGCTTGGAAGCCGGTTATGGAATTTCGGAGCGAGGTAAGTCTCCTTTATAACCTTGTGAGGGGAATTTTCCCCATAGGTGAAATTATTAAATATGTGCTACTATTTGTGGGGGCTACGTACGCACGAAGTGACGGGAGTCCGTGGGTAGCTACTAGTTATGCCTATGTCCGGGTAGTTTTAGGCCTACATCATGCTTTGTTGTTATTATATCTGGTTTGTGTTCATTATTTGCTTTGAGAAGAGGCTAGATTGAGCATACTTATTAAAGAATTTTAATAAGAATCTAGAGTTTGTTATTAAAAGAGGGAACTTTGAAAGTTTAATAGAAAGTTCATGTTTTAGAAAGGAAAAGGAAGAATACTTTAATAACTCGACAAATTTATGATTAACCGCGTCGCATGTATGATTCGCGAGCCGGGTAAAGCCTCCTACCACACTCTTATGGGATTGGTCCATTCACCTTGGCAGGATTTATGTACCACACTCTCATGGAAGCGGGCCGTTCGCCTCGGCAGATTAATAAATGCATCTATGGTTCGTGCCGTTCGACCCTTCGGCAGTGCACCGTTTACTTTATGTTGGATCGGGCCGTACACCTCGACATTTCCTATGTACTTACTATCTTCATTGAATCGTGCGTAATGTTTGGCTAGAAGCCAGTGTAACTGAGGGTTCTCCCCTCTTAATTGAAGTTTAACAACCTATGTGGGTGAAACCTTATCTATGTATACGTTTTATTTACGGAAGGTAATTGCTAACTGAGATCTGAGTAAATTGTAAGGAGGGAATCGTACCATGTGATTTGTTCTCGTTTGTTATATACTTTTACTCTGTTTCATATTTATTTATTTCGTTACTATACCTGATATTAATTGACCTCTAGCAAGTGTCAAGTTGACTTCTCGTCATTACCTCTCTTAGGTTAGGTGGGATACTTACTGAGTACACATTGTTTATGCACTGATGCTACACTTGCTGTGCATTTTTATTGCACAGGTACTTTCTCATCGATATGGTTGACTTGGAGACTTAGACGAGCTACAACAACCGGAGGCAGCCCGCAGCCGACAAAGTCTTCCTCTATGTATTGTATTTTCATTTTATTCCTTGTCCAATTTGTATTTCGAACAAGCTTTGTAGTATTTGTAAAATTCTTAGAAATTGCTTATGTACTTGTGTCCCCGGGTTCTGGGATGTGTTTGGGATTTAATTCAATAAATCTAATGGTTTACCTGTCATATTTATTCAATAAATTTTTATTCGCTCATTGGGTTGTAAGTGAAAGGTAACGATTTTCAAAATGTTAAAACATGAATTTATTTCTACTAATTAATGATTGGCTTGCTTGACGGTGGGGTCCGGCGCCATCACGACCTTAATAGATTTTGGGTCGTAACAGGTATTGCTTATGCTTCTAGTTGAATCACTATACATTTAGATTCCGTGATCATGCATAGTCGACTGGCTTAAGTTCGTAGTTTGACTATTCTATTTAACTTTAAGATAATACGTCTTCTTGCCATGACACCTTTGGACTTTGATATCTTTGTGTTATACTCAACATGATTAGGCTTCTCATCGATTGCTTGATTTCCTGTTTGTTGTGTGTAATTTTCATTTCACGACTATGACTCCGTCACTGATCTCGTCTAAGTCACACCTCTATTTGAGGTTATGAAATGGTCGATACAATAGTAATGCCAACAGAGAGTCGGGGTCGAATTCCACAAAGAGCTATATGAATGGGATTTAGAAGTATATATTGTGGTGAATGAGCTTGAACTTTCTTAAATTACACCCTCACAAGATTTGGTTAATTCTAGGTATAGTTTAAACTAGATTGCAAGATAAATAATTAAAACTAAATTTTTGTTGTTGTTGTTGTTGTTGTTGTATTCATATAATGTAAGAGGCCTAAGGCGCTGACCTTCACCTAGGTGTTTGCCTAACGAGTTGCATACTTTAAATCTTGTTTCGTTGGTCTGGGTGTATTATATCTATTAACACTCAAGTACCCACTCCATGTCTTTCGGTAAGAGAGTGATTTTGCCCAATTTGGCTTTCTCAAATCCAAATGGGTATTGAACAAAGCAGTTGATAAAATGTTCAAGTCGGGTTTTACTATTTCTAGGTTCAACCTTTTAATTGGAACTATCAATATCTTGATTTTATCCCAAATTCTTGTTAGTCAAGTTTTCCTAGACTAAGTCTCTCTTTCTCAAGAAGAGACAAAGTCAAATAGGCATGAACTAATATTTGCAACCATTATTTCTACAATTAAAAGAAAGGACAAGGCTAAATAACAAACACCCAACCATAAACAAACCATAAATCAAACACCCATTAGGTTTACACACTAGGATTGAGTCACAACCCAAGTTAAAAATCTAGCTACTCATAATGGGTATAGAGGAAAATGAAGAAGAAAAGATGATAAAACTCATGCAATATTAAAAGATAAATATCCAATGTTAAATCACCAAAGTAGGCTAAAGTTGCCAAAATAGGCAAGGAAAAACGGCTACATGACTTTCAATATTCAAAACTTGACCTAATTTCGGGAAACTAGTGTATTTATACAAAGCTGGAATTTTAGGACAAAAATGTCCTTTCAGAGGTTCTGCGGCCGCACAATTCCATGTGCGGTCTGCACTTCTCTTCAATGTTGACAGGAGCTGACTCTAGGGCCACACAATTCTGGAATGCGGCCGCATCTCTTATATTCTGCGGTCCGTATACTTCTTGGTGCGGCTACACATGGCTCTTCTGTGGACCGCACATTTCTGAGTGCGGCCGCGTAGCTGACTTCTGTGGCCGCATAATTAATGTGCGTTCCACATTTCTTTTTAAGCTTGAAATGAGACTTTCTGAACTTTAGCTCTTGCATAGCTTCTGTGGCCACACAATAATTGTGCGGTACACACTTTGCACTTGGACTCTGTTAAAATTTCCTTCACACTCTGCGGCTGCAGATGAAAATCTGCGGTCCGCACTTGAGCTTCTGTGCCTGATTTTTGTCCTTGAGTTCAAATCACTCCTTCTTGAGTTGGATTTAATCACAGTGACTCATTTTCCAATACTCCTGCAATTAAGCATATTTCATTAGTTTTTGGAATAGAATTAAACATTTTTGGACTAAAACGAAAGTTAAAAGGCGCTAATAAGTAGTCAAGATCCCCACTTATCAACTCCCCAAAACTTAAGCTTTTTCTTGTCCTCAAGTAAATAAGGTAATTCCCATCTTCACAAGATAAGAGCTATTCCAGCTAATCTAAGGTGTATCAAACACACATCAATTGGGACCAACAATTACCGACAACACTTATGAATGATCAACAAGGCAATGATTTGAAGTTTTAAGCACAAATAGTTCTAATGTGACACTTGAGCATCAAGAGTTAACTTTATTCATCAAGGAAACTCGCTCTTTCATGTAGGTCATTGTGGATCCCAAACTCCCCCTCCTCTACTCTTCGTTAGCATATCTCACTTAAGAATGTAGCACTCAATTCAAGGATTTGTGAAAGGTTCTCTCATCTCACTCAAAAGAATGCCACAAGTATGACTCTAAGTACCATATGCTTTCCCATCATGTAAATCACCACTAATGTAAATTCACTCAGCTTGAAATAACGTAGGGCTTTTTCCGAAAGTAATAAAGGCTTTTGAACTAAGGTAAAAAATATTGGAATAGAACGGGTTCATCTTTCCTTAAGCACCCCATTTTTCTTTTTGGCTCATGCTTTGCCTACTCTTTGAGGAATTTTCCTTTTTTTTTCTTAGGGGAACTGGGAGACTTAACATCACTCTTTCTTGGTCATGATATTCATTTTCTCCTTCTTTATTTTCTCCATGCTTTGCACCATTGCTTTTCTTTGAATCCCTTCAACTCTTCAACTTATTCACTTTTTTTTTTTTTGCATTTTTCTTTAGATCTTTCATTCTTTTTCTTTTTCTTTGACTTTCCTTTTCTTCATTTATTTTCTCCTTTTGTACCTTGATACCACTTTCAAACTCCTTGTCTCTCTCCCAAACTTATGTTTTAGCCAATTGTTTCTCAAGAGTGTCAAGGAAAGCTAGGGTGCCAAGAGAGGGTCACTACAAAACGGGTAAAGGCTTGTAACATGATTATCAAATGAGAAAGGTTTTAGGCTCCAAAGGGTTGAATAGGGATAACAACATTGGTGGGCCATGGAAAATTTCAAAACGGGTCAAGGAGAGCCTACAATCACTTCTCAAGCCTAGAAAAACTTAAAATTTTGCCTAGAAACACATTCAGGGCAAGTTCTAGATCATTCACACGGGTACTCGGACTTGCAAAAAAACATCTCACCTCTCACACAACTGGATTGTTAAAGAGGATAGAGTCGAGGGCCCACCAAAACCATATCCAAGATTGAAAATCACTAATGGTTCAACTAAACCACTCGATGGTTGCTTAAGTCAACACAAGAGTCAAAAGGTCACTAATTAGAGCTATTTCTTTCCAAGAACTTGTTTTTAATCATAAGCATGTAGTTAAGTGTGTTGGTACCAAGCGAATCCTGGTTGACTCTTCTAGTTCGACCCAATTAGTTCCTCTTATTAATTATTACTACTGTTTACCTAAACATAAAAAATGAACTCAATCCCTTAAAAACGTTATCACGCCATCCATCATAGGGAAGAGTCACCCGGTTCACACAAAAAAACCACCTTTGGAAAGAACCGTGACATTAAGAAAATCAAAGGCTTATTGATCACTTAAATGAAAAAAAGCTACTAAATTAAAAAGAGTCTATTAAAGTAAATAAGAATCTATTAGACTAACATTGATTACTAAGAAAACAAAATAAAGAAGCTATAAAGTAAACTACTGAAAGCATAAATGAATATACAAGATGAGAGAGGAAAAAAATATATATATACATCAATAGAGAGAGATGAATATGTACATAATGAAAATAATAATAATAAAAGAGAATGTTATATGTTATTACATGCCATTGTCAAATGTCAAATCAAATAAACTCTACTCCCCCCCCCCCCCCCC